>OW052185.1:13000000-13193671 GCA_932526625.1 Rhingia campestris | reverse complement strand
GGGATGGTAGGATGGTGAATGGAGGGATGGTAGGATGTTAGGATTTTAGGATGGTAGGATGGTCGGAAGATAGGTGGATGGTGGGATAATAGGATGGTAGGATAATAGGATGGTAGGATGGTAGGATGGTAGGATGGTAGGATGGTAGGAATGTAGGATGGTAGGATGGTAGGATGGTAGGATGGTGGGATGGTAGGATGGTAGGATGGTAGGATGGTAGGATGGTAGGATGATAGGATGGTAGGATGGTAGGATGGTAGGATGGTAGGATGGTAGGATGGTAGGATGGTAGGATGGTAGGATGGTAGGATGGTAGGATGGTAGGATGGTAGGATGGTAGGATGGTAGGATGGTAGGATGGTAGGATGGTAGGATGGTAGGATGGTAGGATGGTAGGATGGTAGGATGGTAGGATGGTAGGATGGTAGGATGGTAGGATGGTAGGATGGTAGGATGGTAGGATGGTAGGATGGTAGGATGGTAGGATGGTAGGATGGTAGGATGGTAGGATGGTAGGATGGTAGGATGGTAGGATGGTAGGATGGTAGGATGGTAGGATGGTAGGATGGTAGGATGGTAGGATGGTAGGATGGTAGGATGGTAGGATGGTAGGATGGTAGGATGGTAGGATGGTAGGATGGTAGGATGGTAGGATGGTAGGATGGTAGGATGGTAGTATGGTAGGATGGTAGGATGGAAGGATGGTAGGATGGTAGGATGGTAGGTTGGTATGATGGTAGGATGGTGGGATGGAGGATGGTAGAATGGTAGGATGGTAGGATGGTAGGATGGTAGGATGGTAGGATGGTAGGATGGTAGGATGGTAGGATGGTAGGATGGTAGGATGGTAGGATGGTAGGATGGTAGGATGGTAGGATGGTAGGATGGTAGGATGGTAGGATGGTAGGATGGTAGGATGGTAGGATGGTAGGATGGTAGGATGGTAGGATGGTAGGATGGTAGGATGGTAGGATGGTAGGATGGTAGGATGGTAGGATGGTAGGATGGTAGGATGGTAGGATGGTAGGATGGTAGGATGGTAGGATGGTAGGATGGTAGGATGGTAGGATGGTAGGATGGTAGGATGGTAGGATGGTAGGATGGTAGGATGGTAGGATGGTAGGATGGTAGGATGGTAGGATGGTAGGATGGTAGGATGGTAGGATGGTAGGATGGTAGGATGGTAGGATGGTAGGATGGTAGGATGGTAGGATGGTAGGATGGTAGGATGGTAGGATGGTAGGATGGTAGGATGGTAGGATGGTAGGATGGTAGGATGGTAGGATGGTAGGATGGTAGGATGGAGGGTGGTAGGATGGTAGGATGGTAGGATGGTAGGATGGTAGGATGGTAGGATGGTAGGATGGTAGGATGGTAGGATGGAAGGATGGTAGGATGGTAGGATGATAGGATGGTAGGATGGTAGGATGGTAGGATGGTAGGATGGTAGGATGGTAGGATGGTAGGATGGTAGGATGGTAGGATGGTAGGATGGTAGGATGGTAGGATGGTAGGATGGTAGGATGGTAGGATGGTAGGATGGTAGGATGGTAGGATGGTAGGATGGTAGGATGGTAGGATGGTAGGATGGTAGGATGGTAGGATGGTAGGATGGTAGGATAGTAGGATGGTAGGTGGATGGAGGGATGGTGGATGGAGGGATGATAGGATGGTAGGTGGATGATGGGATGGTAGGATGGTGGATGGAGGGATGGTAATATGGTAGGTGGATGGTGGGATGGTGGATGGAGGGATGATAGTTTGGATGGTAGGATGGTAGGTGGATGGTGGGATGGTAGGTGGATGATGGGATGGTAGGATGGTGGATGGAGGGATGGTAGGATGGAGGCATGGTAGATTGTCGGATGGTAGGATGGTAGGATGGTAGGATGGTAGGATGGTAGGATGGTAGGATGGTAGGATGGTTGGATGGTAGGATGGTAGGATGGTAGGATGGTAGGATGGTAGGATGGTAGGATGGTAGGATGGTAGGATGGTAGGATGGTAGGATGGTAGGATGGTAGGATGGTAGGATGGTAGGATGGTAGGATGGTAGGATGGTAGGATGGTAGGATGGTAGGATGGTAGGATGGCAGGTGGTGGGATGGTGGTAGATGGTGGATGGAGGGATGGTGGTTGGGGTGGTAGGATGGTAAGTGGATGATGGGATGGTAGGATGGTAGGTGGATGGTGGGTGGTTGGTGGGATGGTAGGATGGTGAATGGAGGGATGGTAGGATGTTAGGATTTTAGGATGGTAGGATGGTCGGAAGATAGGTGGATGGTGGGATAATAGGATGGTAGGATAATAGGATGGTAGGATGGTAGGATGGTAGGATGGTAGGAATGTAGGATGGTAGGATGGTAGGATGGTAGGATGGTAGGATGGTGGGATGGTAGGATGGTAGGATGGTAGGATGGTAGGATGGTAGGATGATAGGATGGTAGGATGGTAGGATGGTAGGATGGTAGGATGGTAGGATGGTAGGATGGTAGGATGGTAGGATGGTAGGATGGTAGGATGGTAGGATGGTAGGATGGTAGGATGGTAGGATGGTAGGATGGTAGGATGGTAGGATGGTAGGATGGTAGGATGGTAGGATGGTAGGATGGTAGGATGGTAGGATGGTAGGATGGTAGGATGGTAGGATGGTAGGATGGTAGGATGGTAGGATGGTAGGATGGTAGGATGGTAGGATGGTAGGATGGTAGGATGGTAGGATGGTAGGATGGTAGGATGGTAGGATGGTAGGATGGTAGGATGGTAGGATGGTAGGATGGTAGGATGGTAGGATGGTAGGATGGTAGGATGGTAGGATGGTAGGATGGTAGTATGGTAGGATGGTAGGATGGAAGGATGGTAGGATGGTAGGATGGTAGGTTGGTATGATGGTAGGATGGTGGGATGGAGGATGGTAGAATGGTAGGATGGTAGGATGGTAGGATGGTAGGATGGTAGGATGGTAGGATGGTAGGATGGTAGGATGGTAGGATGGTAGGATGGTAGGATGGTAGGATGGTAGGATGGTAGGATGGTAGGATGGTAGGATGGTAGGATGGTAGGATGGTAGGATGGTAGGATGGTAGGATGGTAGGATGGTAGGATGGTAGGATGGTAGGATGGTAGGATGGTAGGATGGTAGGATGGTAGGATGGTAGGATGGTAGGATGGTAGGATGGTAGGATGGTAGGATGGTAGGATGGTAGGATGGTAGGATGGTAGGATGGTAGGATGGTAGGATGGTAGGATGGTAGGATGGTAGGATGGTAGGATGGTAGGATGGTAGGATGGTAGGATGGTAGGATGGTAGGATGGTAGGATGGTAGGATGGTAGGATGGTAGGATGGTAGGATGGTAGGATGGTAGGATGGTAGGATGGTAGGATGGTAGGATGGTAGGATGGTAGGATGGTAGGATGGTAGGATGGTAGGATGGTAGGATGGAGGGTGGTAGGATGGTAGGATGGTAGGATGGTAGGATGGTAGGATGGTAGGATGGTAGGATGGTAGGATGGTAGGATGGAAGGATGGTAGGATGGTAGGATGGTAGGATTGTAGGATAGTAGGATGGTAGGTTCGGGGTAAAATATATTCTTCAACCGAGTTTGTGTGGACGAACAAGTTTGAAAACTAATCAAATCACATTTTCACCAATTTAGGTCTTAACAAAATTGTATGTCAATCGGCTCTCATACACGTTTTGTGATTCGAACAGTCAATATCAATATACATAGTTGCATATAACTGTCACATACACGAATTGTCAAAAAGTACCCAAGGCAATTGTCAATATATCAGTTCAACTCATCTCGTGTGCGGAGTGCGAATGAGATGATTACACTATGGAGGTGGTAAACAGACAGAGAACGAGTGAGAGAACGAGAGAGAGATTTAGCAGAATTTAGTTTCACTTCTACAGCATGTGAACTCACACTCCATTTGTTTTCCTTAATTTCTTCCTTCATCCCTTATCTATTCTTTTGACTGACAGATTTGGTTTTTGATATAATTTTTTTTCGTGAGATATTGTATTTTCAAATACTTCTCAATAGGCAGTATTTTGTTTGAAAGTGAGCTTTAGTAGCAAAAGAGCCAATCTCTTCCGCCGACCGGCTTCTGCAAGCGGGTCGCATCTTGCTTAAAGTAAACAAAATAACACCTAACTCACCCATGCCTCTGTTCTAGATGTGCAATGTTCAATAGTCCACCTCTTGAAACCTTTGGATTACAATAAGGGTAATCCAGCTGACGCATATGTAGATGTAAACCGGAAGTGACAAACATTGACAGAGATATCGACCCCCATCTAGGACTGTCTATTTATTGTGCCAGATATCTACTACCAGTTCTGAGAAATATATTTTTACCACCCCTCTATATCGAAAATCATCTCGTATCTACTATTTGCGTTAGCCCTCCAATAATCACCTTCAAAATTATAGATAGGTGCCAACGACCCAAATAAAAGCCCACTTACCCATGGGGTGCCCAAATTATCGCTATTCCCTCAAACGGATGTATCTTGTTTTTATTTTGTTATTATTCATCACGAAACCTTTTTTCCTATCGTAAGCTGTCAGGTCGCTTTGAAAACTGTAAAACGAGTGAAAGAAATATTTTCCAAATGGAAGTAAATTCCTTTACAAATGTAGGTTACACCAAAGTGGATGTAGGCGTTATGATAATGAGAACGGAACCCACATAATGTATCTACGAGGTAAACAACAGCAATCTATAGAATAGGTCAAACGCAGATTGTGTTCCAGATCAAACTGGTGGTGTATTCTAGAATCCATTCAGTGAGAAGTTGGGGGAGGGAGAGAAAGAAAAAGGCTTTTCCGATAGCTGACAACAAAACTAAAGTCGAGATAAGAACGGAACGATTTGTAAACTTTATCAAAAGTTGGGTCTAACTACGATGCTTTGGTATGGACGGTGCTATTTTGTAATTCCTTTGCCCTTTGTCACTTGAAACAAATGGAACTGTCAATTGAATTCTTTTCCCTTTCCTGCATGTCCTTTTGGGGACAATAAATGGAATAGCTATATAAAAGCATCCCTCTGGAGAGTGTGGTGGACGTCGACAAATGTCCTTAAATTGAATCAGTAAATATAAATTTTGTTGTCTATCGGATTGTCTGAAGGGGTAGTTCTGTAGAGGGGAAATTCAAGAGGGGAAGTGCCATTTGTCTGCAAAAGCTCAACCTGGTGTGGTGGATTTCGGCAATAAGCTTACACAGATGCATCTACTTCTTGTGGGCCGTTCTGGTGATGGTCGGTTTGTTATTCATATGCAAATGCAAGGTTTTACGAGAGCATAAACATGAACTCAGTAAGAGGAAACTATTATTTTGTAAATGTATCAACATGGTAGGAAAGATCGATTGGAGAGGTAGGTAGTAGGGGGTTGAGATTCTTTCTTTTACGACCAGATACGAGTTAGGATTTAAAATATTCATAAAAGTTGTTTTATGTTGGACATGAATAGTGAATAAATGTAGACTGTCATGATGTAAATGGCATGTGTATGTTCAATAACTTTTTTTTATTTCTTTAACTGAAATAAACATCGTAAAAGAAATGTCCTTGACGAAGGGGTGACAAGGACCATCAAATGATGGTGTTTACTGTCAATTTTATGTTGGAGTGACTGTGGAAAGTTGATTTTCCTGGGCTTTAGATTTACTAACATTTTTTATGAAGTTAACTTGTTGTAGACGATGCACTGTGATTGGTAAGCTATTTTTGTGACGCTAATGAGATTTCAATCAAGTTGCAATATTTAACAGAGAGGCGATCCTATTTTTGAATTTTCTTTAATAGTCAGGACAATTATATAACCCAGTGATGAAGCCCTCCAGGTTGGGGGTTGTGCTTTGGGTTAACTACCCATCCACGGAAAAAAACTTATCTTACGAAGAAACCAATAGCCACGGAAAGGACTTATATTATTGTTGACGACCATGCTAAACGAAAAAACGACAACGACGTTCCTATCTACACCTGGAATGTGAGAACATTAAACAGGAGAGGTGCAGGCGAACAACAACCGGAAGCCCTAAACTGCTACAAAGCAGACATTACTGCCATCCAGGAAATACGATGGGATGGGCCGGGCAAAAAGAGGATGAAAAACTGTGACATCTACTATGGACCGTGTTATAGTGAGCAGAAACAGCGACTATTTGGATGCGGACTTGTTATCTATAAGTGCCAGACTTAGACAAGAGGTCTTATGTTTTCAAGACATTAGCGAACTCATTGTACCGATCCGTATCAAGGCCAAATTCGCCAACACGCGTATCCCTTAACCTCTCGACTCACAACACACCACCAGCATCTAATGTCGAAGAACAATGGCAACGATGCCAACAAGTCATTAGATCAGCCGCAACTGATGTGCTAGGTTTCTCGCGGCCACCAGCAAGAAATCCCTGGTTGGATGAGGTATGCCGACAGATGCTAGCAGCCAAGAACGAGGCCTACAAGGCTAAGCTGTAGGTGAAGACGAGAGCTGCCATTTAGCTCTATAGGCAAAGAAGAAGGGAAGAATATCGGCTTTTCAGCAAGAAGAAAAAAGAGCAAGAAAAGCGCGCGATCGAGGATATAGAGAGGTGTCACTCCAGGAACGATGTTCGCAAGTTTTACCAAAGTGTATAAAATGTCAAAGCCAAGGATACAAGGCTCGAACAGAATCCTGTCGAGATGAACAAGGAAATATCTGAGTTGAGACACAGTCGATGCTGAGGATATGGTAGAACCACTTCTGCAGACTGTTAAACGGCGATGACGAACAACATTCCGCTTTCGGGCAGGGGGAACGCCAGTCAATATTGGCGACGACAGCGAAAACAACTTACAACCTAACCTAACTCAAGTGAGGATATCAATTTCTGAACTCAAGCTTAATAAGGCTGCCGAAAATGACTTCATATGACTTGGTAAGTAACATCCACAAGGATCCACAAACATCGTTCAACCAATCCACAAAAAAGGAGACTCTCCGAACTGCGCCAACTACAGAGGCATAAGTCTCCTTAACATCGCCTACAACATCCTATCTGCCGTAATATGTGAACGCCTGAAACCGTCTACCAACAACCTGATCGGCCCTTATCAGTGAGGTTTTAGGCCAGAAAAGTCCACAAACCTTCTCAATTCGGCAGATCCTGGAAAAAAACCCAAGAAGTCCAAATCGATACCCACCACCTATTCATCGATTTCAAAGCAGTTTTCTAGTTTTGATATACAGCCCAAACTCCTCCGTTTGTGTAGGATGCCGATGGAGAATTATCGCTGCTCCATCAGGGTCGAAATCGACCTCACCGATACATTCGATATAAAAAAAGGATTTAGGCAAGGCGATGCGCTGTCATGTTAATTCTTTAGTCTGATTCTTGAGAGGATTGTGAAAAACTCCCGAGCCAACTCCAGATGCGCAATCTTCCAAAAATCGGTGCAACTACTAGCGTACGCCGACGATGTTGACATCATTGGTAGGACTCAACGTGATGTCATAGCCACGTTTGCTAGTATAGAGAAGGAAGCGGTAAAAGTAAATTTCAGTAAATGAGGCTGACCAAGTATATGCTGTCAACACGAAAGGTCACACAAAATCGACGAGTGGGACAGAACGTCACCATTGACAGATATAACATTGAGGTATTACGGGACTTTGCCTACCTCGGATCCGCTATTAACTCTGACAACAACATCTCGTCAGAAATCAAACGAAGAATTACTCTTGCCAACCGCTGTTTCTTCGGGCTAAGAAGGCAATTCAGTAGTAAAGCCCTCACTCGAACTACTAAGGAGATCCTATATAAGACCCTGATCATCCCAGTCCTGCTCTACGGCGCTGAAGCATGGACCGTATCAAAAGCGGATGAAGAAATCCTTGGTAGATTCGAGAGAAAAATTCTTCGAAAAATCTAAGGTACCGTTTGCGTTGACGGGCTATGGAGACGAAGATTCAACCACGAACTATACGAGCTGTACAGCGACATACCCCTAGTCAAAAAAACTCCGCATTGGACGTTTAAGATGGCTAGGACATGTAGAACCAATGGACACCAATACTCCGGCTCGCAGAGTCTTCGATTCGCAGCCAGACGTCGACTTGGAGTGCGCAACTGGAGGCATTTAGCTAAGGACCGGGCTAATTGGAGAGGCATGTTGGTTGAGGCCCAGGTTCATCCCGGACTGTAGCGCCACTTAAGTAAGTAACTTGTTGAAGACGATGCACTGTGATTGGGAAGCCATTTTTGTAAGGCGAATCTGTGATAATGAGGTTTGAATAAAATTTCCCTTTTTAAAAGAGATGCGATCCTATTTTTGAATTTTCTTTAACAGACAGGACTATCCAGGTAACCCAGTGATGGAGTGAAGAAAAGAGTTGGCAAACTATTTTTGGGACGGTGTGAATTGGATTTCATGAAACGAAAAAGTGTAACGAAAAAGAGGCAAATTTAAATGTATTTAATTGGTTTAGTCTGTGAGAGCATGAGATGAAACGAGTTTCTAGGTTGTTTCCCTATCCCTTGTCTTCTCTTTGTTCTATGGTTCGTAGCGTCCCCATTACTATACCGTCGTATACCGTTTCACTTCAACCGCGTTCAGTTCATCTCATACTCGATTGTTTTAGAGCGGTCCTTTAATAAAAGGGAAGTTAGCTTAGTGGTTGCATTGGACTAGTAGTTAGTGAGTTAGACTAATGAGCACAGGTTCCCTGGTTCAAATCCTTAAAGTGCCAAAAACTAAGGTTTTTTCACTGCTCCACCTCTTGCGAAAGTCTGTCAAGCATCCAAGATTAACATTGTCATGAGAAACTTCTCATATTTTCAGTTCAAATTCGGCGATAAAAAGGGGGGTCCTCTTCCTTCTTCTCATACAAATGAAGGGATACGCTAGGATTGAGGCCCTGTATGTTCCGTTTATCCAGATATTTCACTTTAAACATAAGCCATAGAAAGGCCCATTGTCATATCAGAAAGGGACACAGGGTCTCATTGCTGGGCTAATCATGTTTCAATTTGATTTCGTAACAAATCTGTCTATAACGTCTGAACTGATACTACATTACATCGACGTTTCTCAAATAACAGAAGTCCTTCCTCATCAAAAGAATTTCTTATAATTGGCAAACTGAAGCTCAAGTGTATAAAGAGCCATCAAAACAAACTGACAGCAGAATAGAGAGAGAGAGAGATAGATCAAAAACACACCAACATGCTTTGGCCGTAAAATCCGTACATTCACTACAGACAGCTCTCTCCTGCTTACGTTCCAGCGCTTTTTTTCTGAAACAATTTTTCGCATGTTGTTGTTCGTCGCACATTTGTTGGGTCCGCGCTTGTCTCCCTACCCATTCAATTTTCTAATGTGCATGCTTTGGATTAACTGCAGAGTGCTCTCTCATCCTTACGCTCTCGATCTATTTTGCTAAAACAAGTTTTTGCTTGTTGTTGTCGTGTGCCCGCCATTGTCCCACCACACTAGCCTTCCCCTACCCTTGACTTTTCCTGCTAAAATTCCGTTTCTTGTAAGTTTAGATTTACCCCAACGAGCCCAAAGAAGTTTCACTTCAAAAAGTGTCCTTATGCATACCATTCACCACCGTTTCTGAAGTTTCAGCAGAAGGCTTTGTAGGTCAAAGATTATATCTGCTTGTCTCGTAGCTTGGAGTCAATATCGATCCTCGTTTGAGTTAGCGGCATAGACCTGTCGGTGGCAAGTCCTGATGATAGGAAAACCCGAAAAAGTGGTTTTTGGCGTCCATCGATAACAATATGGATGAGTATTTCAGTTAGTACACCAGGTCTACAGGAATTTCCAATACTGAGCCAGTGTGCTGGAAAAGAGTTGTTGGCGGAGGAGCCCTTAATGGGTCAACGGCAACGCTCATATTCCAAAATTGGTTACTGAGATCGGTATCTCCGGCCCACTGTCCTAGAAGAGAAAAAATTGCGACGTTTAATGTATTAGGATGCGGATTCGTAGTGCAAAATCGGCTTAGGACAAAAGTCATTGACTTCAAGTCGATAAGTGATCACCTTTCTGTGATCCGCATCAAAGCTACTTTCTAAAACACCGACGAGACTGAAGTTCCCATTAAGGAGCAGTTTTATGACCTCCTGGATGGAACCTACGGAACCAACATCCTCGACGTACACACATTCCGAGGGGCAAACATCGACTCTGAAGAAGAAATTCGGCATTGGACGCCTTAGCACCTGGAGTAGCCAGAGCCTACAGCGAGTGCATGAAACGCTCCTCTAAAAAACTCTCCTCTGTGCACTCACCTACCACAGACGCCAACGATGTTTGGTGCCAGTATCGCGATATCATCAAGGAGGTAGCCGAATCCACTGTAGGGTACAATCCACCCCAGAGAAAGAGTCCATGGTATGATGATGAATGCGTGTACAGGAAAAAAGGTACAGAACATGCATACAGAGCTGCAGCGCAAAACAAGGGAAGCGAGAGAAGAGTATCGAGCAAGTAGAAGGGAGGAAAAGAAGACCCTACATAGAAAGAATAGGGCTTACGCAGCTTCCCAGCTGAAAGAGATCGAAAAGTCGCGCGATCGTAACAAGATCCGGAGGTTTTATAAAAAAGCCAAGCAACTGGCTGCTGGCTATAAAACCGGAACTCAGGCTCTTCGAGACAGCGAAGGAAACCTAGTTACCGAAGCGCAGGGAATAGTAGATGTGTTTAAGCAGCATTTCCAACAGCTGCTAAATGGGCATCATGTAGAGATAGTGATAGGGCAAGAAGATAGCCCACGTCCAGTCAATAAAGAACTAGTTCCACCAACTAGTATAGAAGAAGTTGGCTTAGCTATAAAAAAGCTTAAACACAACAAATCCGCAGGTTCTGATGGCTTACCAGCGGATCTTTTTAAATACGGTGGTGCTGTTTTGGTAGGGAGAATGCACCGAATCATCAACCAATTATGGGTGGAAGAAAACATGCCCGAAGATTGGACTATCAGCTCCATATGCCCCATCTACAAAAAAGGCAATCCTATGTCTTGCAAGTACTATCGAGGCATATCCCTGCTTAACGTCGCATACAAGATCCTATCCAACGTACTTTGTGAACGTCTAAAACAGTTCTGCAACACACTAATCGGCATGTACCAGTGTGTCTTCCGGCCCGGCAGATCAACTACAGACAAAATTTTCACACTGAGGCAAATCCTGGAAAAGACCAACGAATTTCAAGTCGAAACTCACCACCTATTCATCGACTTCAAAGCCGCATATGATAGCATACATCGTCAGGAGCTCTATATGGCGATGGCCGAATTCGGAATCCCGAAAAAACTGATTCAGCTGTATCGAGTGACGCTGCAACGTGCAGTTTGGAAGTACCTCCTCCGAACTGTTCCAAACATGCACCGGATATCGGCAAGGAGACGCGCTATCATGTGACTTCTTCAATCTCGTACTGGAGCAGATAGTACGCAGGGCAGGTGTCAACACGGAAGACACTATTTTCAACAGGTGGGCTATGCGGACGATATTGACATCATCGGTCCATCGGTCGCTCCTAGCGTGCCCTGATAAAAGCGTTCACGGCGATTGAAGAACAGGCGAAACCCGTTGGCCTTAAAGTAAATGAGGACAAGACTAAGTACATGCTATCAACAAACAATCAAGCATCTGTCCACCGCCTAGGACAAAACGTCACTATTGATAGCAGCAATCTCGACGTAGTAAAGGAGTTAACCTACCTCGGAGTAAACATGGACTCCACGAATGACACCCTAGTGGTGATCCGTCGAAGAATTGCCCTATGAAACCGTTGCTACTTCGGTTTGCGGAAACAACTTGGTTCAAAACTCCAAACTCGAAGGACGGAATGTATGCCTTATCCTTACCCTTATCCTGCCAGTTCTGCTTTCTGACGTCGAGTGCTGGACGATACGCACGAAGGGAGTGCTGATACTGGGCTCCTTTGAAAGGAAAATACTTCGGCGGATTTTTGGTCCTATGCACGAGAAGGGCGAATGGAGGAGAAGATACAACCGCGAACTCTATGAGCTATACCAAGATGTGGATGTAGTCCAAAAGGCCAAAACACGTTGACTACATTGGCTCGGCCACATCGCGCCAATGGACAATAATGCTCCAGCTAAGAGGATCTTCGATCCCAGCCCCCAGGATCTAGAAGGCAAGGAAGACCGAACCTCCGTTTCCTAGACCAAGCCATCGCTTATGCAAGAGCGCTTGGTTTTCAAGTAACCACAGAGCCCTGGTAGTGGTTCGTTTGACTACTAACCACGGGGTACCTGGTTCAAACGCCTAAAGCTAAAAATCTTAGTTTTTTTCACTGCCCTACCTCTTGCCATAGTCTGACAAGCACTGACCGTCATGAGAAGCTTCTCAAAATGGCCATTCCGAATCGACATTCCTTGTGGCAAAAATTGAAATTCCGCACTTTAGATCCCAGGTTATTTTTTTTAAGTTCTGACCTGCCTAAGCAGTGATATACACATCGACCTAAAAGATCTATTGTGCTTGCCGTCAGAAGTTTTTTAGGTTAGTAGCGCTTCTACTTTCCTAATGTAGCTGATAATACTTTCAGCCGAAGATTTCCTTAGTTCTTCGGGATTTAAAAATTCCCTGAAGAGAGATTCCCTTCTCATACCGTAAAGGGCCGGGCATTCACATATGATATGCTCGGCTGTTTCGTCTTCTTCTAGACATAGTCTGCACTCCGGTGAGTCGACTAGATGCATTTTATTTAGGTGATAGCGCAGACCGTGACGACAAGTTAGGTAGCCTACTAAGTTTTTGATATCGTGCCTGCGAAGATTTAGTATCTTATTGGCATCTGATTTGAAGGGCTGAATAGCTCTTTTGGCCTGTCTTAGGCCTGGGATGTTTCCCCAGTATGAAACACATCTGTTTTGTTCCCAGTTTTTTATGACTAGATTTATGGCTGATTTGGGGATTGCACAGAAGGGTTCAGGTCCAATGAATGCGGTTTCCGAACCTTTTCTGGCTAGTTCATCATCTTTTCCGTTACCTTCAATTCCCTTATGTCCGGGGACCCACCATAGTCTGGTTTTGTTCCTGGAACTGAGTGTTTGGAGGGAGTTTAAGCAATGTAGTACTGATTTGGAGTCAATGATGTGTGAGCTAAGGGCTTTTATAGCTGTTTGACTGGTTTAACTTTGTAAACCAAATATCTTACCCTCTGTTGCCCATGGCTACTAGAGCGATGTTCCCTTCGGCACATCTTTGGTTGTAGGTATCCGAGGCACCTATAGCTCGGTGCAGGTTTGCCTGCAGCACATTTAGTAGGGTGGTCATCGTTTCCTACCGTGCTCAGGGTTTCGTACCCTATAAGGCTTGTTATCGCCTCTTCTCCGTACGATACCCTTTTGAGAGAGACCTTCGTTCCTATCTCTCGGACCTTTTTTTCGCTGTCCGTGTTTTTGCCGTTCCCGCGCCCGTTCCGCAGCTAGCTTCGGTCTAAACTGTTGCTGGCTTATATTTACGTTGCTCGTACTGGGGGCGTTTGGCGATACTGTCGTAGGCAGTGAGCCAGTCTTCTATACATCGCTTCCGGCGGCAGTACTAATACTGGCTACTGGCGCTTGTTTTTTGAGACGACTTTTGTATCAGTGTCACTATTTTTTTGGTCCTGAATTGCAGACTTGTCGGATCCCTTAAGGATGATCTTGATTAGTCCAAATCTATATGAGACCATCCCCTTGAGCTCCGCAAGCCTACGCATCGCACTCTCGTTAATTGCAAAGACCATGTAGGCGACGCACAGTGGTTCCCCCCGTAGGCCAAAAGGTGAAATCTCAAGATTATGTTTATTTATTATTTTGTATGAAAATGTTATCTCTAGTAACGGGAGAAATAAATTCCAGTCATCTTTTTCCTCTAAATTGTTTTCATTATGGTAAGATCGATCATGCAAGTTGTGTGTTTTTTCAATATTAGCAAAGTTAAAATTTTCATTTTTTGCATTTAAAATCACGTAAAATATATTGTTTTTTAATAACAACTTTTGAAATTTAAGTTATGGAACCGGGAGAACATGGTATGTAGATTATTTGTGTATATTTTTTTGTTTGAAATAACTCTCTTTTTTTTTGTGAAAACCGTTGCTCGATTGAGGTGTAATATGATTTTTGTTTTTTTTTTTTTGTTGACTTTAAAAAGTACATAACTTCTGTGCCCCTTGCTTGCCCCTAACAAAAGTTACATATTTAGTTAGGCAAAATTATTACCTTTCAAGCCGTATGAGTCACTTTTTGCGAAAATATGCTAAAATGTAAAAAATCGAACATTGATTGGACAAAGAAATTTGTTTTTATTCACTTTTAGAATCCACCAAAATCTTTCAACGACTTGATATACTTACTTACTTAAGTGGCGCTACAGTCCGGAATGAACCTGGGCCTCAACCAACATGCCTCTCCAATTAGCCCGGTCCTTAGCTAACTGCCTCCAGTTGCGCACTCCAAGTTGGTTGAGGTCGGTTTCCACTTGTGCGCGCCACTTAAGGCGAGGTCTTCCTCTACTGCGTCCGACGTCTGGCTGGGAATCGAAGACTCTGCGAGCCGGAGTATTGGTGTCCATTCGTTCTACATGTCCTAGCCATCTTAAACGTCCAATGCGGAGTTTTTTGACCAGGGGCATGTCGCTGTACAGCTCGTATAGTTCTTGGTTGAATCTTCGTCTCCATAGCCCGTCAACGCAAACGGGACCGAAGATTTTTCGAAGAATTTTCCTCTCGAATCTACCAAGGATTTCTTCATCCGCTTTTGATACGGTCCATGCTTCAGCGCCGTAGAGCAGGACTGGGATGATCAGGGTCTTATATAGGGTTTCCTTAGTAGTTCGAGTGAGGGCTTTACTACTAAATTGCCTTCTTAGCCCGAAGAAACAGCGGTTGGCAAGAGTAATTCTTAGTTTAATTTCTGACGAGATGTTGTTGTCAGAGCTAATAGCGGAGCCGAGGTAGACAAAGTCCCGTACTACCTCAAAGTTATATCTGTCAATGGTGACGTTCTGTCCAATTCGTCGATGTTGTGAGTGCTTTCGTGATGACAGCATATACTTAGTCTTACCCTCATTTACTGCTAAACCCATTTTCGCCGCTTCCTTCTCTATACTAGCAAACGTGGCTATGACATCACGTTGAGTCCTGCCAATGATGTCAATATCGTCAGCGTATGCTAGTAGTTGCACCGACTTTTGGAAAAGTGTGCCTCTGGTGTTGGCTCGGGAGTTTTGCACAATCCTCTCAAGAATCAGATTAAAGAAGTCACATGACAGCGCATCGCCTTGCCTAAATCCTTTTTTGGTATCGAATGTGTCGGTGAGGTCGTTTCCGACCCTGATGGAGCAGCGAGAATTCTCCATCGTCATCCTACACAAACGGACGAGTTTGGGCGGTATACCAAAACTAGACATGGCTCTGTACAGTTCGTCTCTATAAATGCTTTCATATGCGGCTTTGAAATCGATGAATAGGTGGTGGGTATCGATTTGGACTTCTTGAGTTTTTTCCAGGATCTGCCGAAGTGTGAAAATTTGATTGATTGTGGACTTTCCTGGCCTAAAACCACACTGATAAGGGCCAATCAGGTTGTTGGTAAACGGTTTCAGGCGTTCACATATTACGGCAGATAGGATCTTGTAGGCGATGTTGAGGAGACTTATGCCTCTGTAGTTGGCGCAGTTCAGAGGGTCTCCTTTTTTGTGGATCGGGCAAACGAAGCTGAGGTTCCATTCTTCAGGCATATTTTCATCCGACCAGATTTGGCTTATGAGTTGGTGGATGTTACTTACCAAGTCATCTCCGCCGGCCTTATAGAGCTCAGCGGGAAGGCCGTCATTTCCGGCAGCCTTATTAAGCTTGAGTTTAGATATTGCTATCCTCACTTCACTCAGGTCGGGTGGTTGGCAGTCTTCGCTGTCGTTGCCAATATTGAGTGGTTCGTTCTGCCTGACAGCGGAATGTTGTTCGTCATCGCCGTTTAACAGTCTGCAGAAGTGGTTCTTCCATATCCTCAGCATCGACTGTGTCTCAACTACAATATTTCCTTGTCCATCTCGACAGGATTCTGTTCGAGCCTTGTATCATTGGCTCTGACGCTTAACACTTTGGTAAAACTTGAGAACATCGTTCCTGGAGTGGCACCTCTCTATAGCCTCGATATAGAGAGAGCTTTTCTTGCTCTTTTTTCTTCTTTCTGAAAAGCCGGTGTTCTTCCCTTCTTCTCTGCTTATAGAGCTCGATGGCAGCTCTCGTCTTCACCTGCAGCTTAACCTTGTACGACTCATTCTTGGCTGCGAGCATCTGTCGGCATTCCTCATCAAACCAGAGGTTTCTTGCTGTTGCCGCGAGAAACCTA
Organism: Rhingia campestris; assembly: GCA_932526625.1. Classification (NCBI taxonomy): domain Eukaryota; kingdom Metazoa; phylum Arthropoda; class Insecta; order Diptera; family Syrphidae; genus Rhingia; species Rhingia campestris. The sequence goes on along the minus strand of OW052185.1, from coordinate 13,177,285 downwards.
GCACATCAGTTGCGGCTGATCTAATGGCCTGTTGGCATCGTTGCCATTGCTCTTCGACATTCGATGCTGGTGGTATGGTGTTAATCGAGAGGTTAAGGGATACGCGTTGTGCGAAGGTCTTGGCGGTCTCTTGCGATTGCAGTCTTCCGACATTAAATTTTTTCACAGTATTTCTGGATTGTTGTGGCGTGGTGGATATCCGCATTCTTACCTTGGCTGCTACAAGGTGGTGATCCGAGTCGATGTTAGCTCCTCGGAATGTTCGGACATCCAAAATACTGGATGCGTGCCTCTTATCTATCGCAATGTGATCAATTTGGTTGACCGTTCGTTGATCTGGAGACCGCCATGTCCCCTTATGGATATAGAGGTGAGGAAACCGTGTGCTGGCTATAGTAGCATTTCGTTCCGTAGCGAAGTCAATTAGCCTAAGTCCGTTACCAGACGTGTTGTCGTGTAGGCTATATTTTGCGACAGTACTTCTTAAGATGTCTTCTCTTCCTACCTTTGCGTTAAAATTTCCCAGCACGATTTTAACATCGTACTTCGGTAGTTGCTCATAGGTTTTGTCAAGGAGCTCGTAGAAACAATCCTTAGCTATATCATCTTTTTCTTCCGTCGGAGCGTGAGCGCATATAAGGCGAATTTGGCCTTGATGCGGATTGTTACTATGCGTTCGCTAATGTCTTGGAAACATAAGACTTCTTGTCTAAGTCTGGCACTTATAACAAATCCGCATCCGTAAAGTCGCTGTTTCTGCTCACTATAACACGGTCCATTGTAGATGTCACAGTTTTTCATCCTCTTTTTGCCCGGCCCATCCCATCGTATTTCCTGGATGGCAGTAATGTCTGCCTTGTAGCAGTTTAGGGCTTCCGCTAGTTGTTCGCCTGCACCTCTCCTGTTTAATGTTCTCACATTCCAGGTGCAGATACGAACGTCGTTGTCCTTTTTTCGTTTAGCAGGGTTGTCAACAATAAAATCAGTCCTTTCCGAGGCTATTGGTTGCTTCGTAACCATGTTTTTTTTCTGTGGGTGGGTAGTTGACCCAAAGCACAACCCCCAACCTGGAGGGCCACTTCCAATTTATTAGATACCCCTAGGACACGGGGCCATCAGTATCCACTACGGGATTGAGCGCTGCCGTTGGCCTTTCGGTTCATCCGCCACCATCTCTGTTCAAGGGGCCTGACTAACCCTTGAAATTCCTAGACAACCTGTTGTCCGAATATGTCAGAGCAGCTCATCTAGGTTCGCCTGGGACAGCAGGCCGGGTATTCATCCGTGCCATTCTAACCAGGGTGTTTATAGTGTTGCTGTTTTTCGTCGTGTTATCAACACTCGCACTTATCGTTTAGCAAGTCAAATCCGGTTGGATGAGACCAGTACCCGATGGTTACCACTTGGAGGAAAAATAAGCACATTTGATGTGTAGTCAGAGTTGCAACACTGGACATTGCCAAGTTAACGCCAATCAGAGTCTACCCTCGTTCTACAACACCCAACCATCCGACTTGATATATTTAATATTTGGCGTAAGGTGAGGAAGGTTGGAGATGCTTCCAAGCATAAAGAAACTTTAGAGATGTTTTTAGAAGTCTATAACTTAGAACATTGTGATGATTTAGTCAAAAAGATTAATGTTCTATGCAAGTCCTTTTTAAAAAGATGGAACAAATCTTCAAGAAACGAGAACTTTTTTTTGACAAAGAACGATGATTGGCTTAAGGCCACAGAAGACTTCCGCTATGCGAACAATGGTCCATGTACAAGTAGGTCGCAAGGTAGGCCAAAAAAAACATTTTTAGAATGCTCTTCTAGAACAAAAAGAAGACGTATTGCAAGCATTGCATCAATAGATCCAGATATAGCCTCAGCTTTAAGAAATTGCGAAGACACAGATATATTGCATAGAAAAACGCTTAACGTGAATGACGCTCTAAAAATATTGGTTGAGGCTAAGTTGTCTAAAAAACAATATGAAGGAGTGTGGTTAATGAATCTACATATGTAGATTTATTCCCGCGCTATGCAAAAGTTTTAAAAGCAAAACAATATTGCTATCCGGATCCGGAAACAGTAACAGTAAGTGATTCATTCGTCGAGGTTACTCTTCAAGGGCTTTTGAATCATACAGCAAAACGGATTGTCGAATCGCAAGGAGAGGCATTAAAAGATTTTCAAGGTGATTCCTGTAATTTAACGCTGATTGGAAAGTGGGGTTTTGATGGCAGCAGCGGACAATCAGAATACAAACAACGAATCAAGGCTGAATTTAGTGATAGTGACATGTTCATAACATCGTATGTCCCCCTTCAACTTTTTAAACAAGGAAATCCTGACGTACCCAAACAAATTGTATGGCAGAATCCTCGCCCTGGGTCCACCAGATACTGTAGACCTGTGCGTTTCCAACTTAAAAAGGAAACTGAAGAATTGAGCAGAAAAGAACAAAAATACATTCAAGATCAAATCGAGAAATTGTCGAGTACTATTGTTACTGCTTTTGATCATAATATATTAGTAAAACATGACCTTAAACTAACAATGGTGGATGGAAAGGTGTGTAATGCCTTGACGCATACCTCATCACAGATCTGCTACATTTGTCGAGCCAAACCTTCTGCCATGAACGATATTGAAAGTTCAGTTATTCATTTAGCGTATAGGCTTGAATTCAAAAAATGGCGAACAGGCAAAATTGAAAAACCTCTTTACGAAAACCAGAAAAAACGTATTCAAAAAGAGTTCAGGGAAAAAACTGGTCTCATTATTGACAAGCCTAAGCAAGGTGGGGGGAACTCAAATGATGGAAATACTGCTCGGAGATTTTTTGCGAACCCTTCCCTTTCTTCTGAGATAACTGGAGTAAAACAATCATTAATAGAGAAATGCGCAGTTATATTAAAAACTTTGGCCTGTTGCTTTGCCATAAACGCCAATGCATTTGAAAAGTATGCATTAGAAACCGCCAAGGAAATTGTTAAGGAATATCCATGGTATCATATGCCAGCTACACATAAGGTGCTTATTCATGGGGGGCAAATTGTCCAACACGCAATATTGCCCATAGGGCAGTTAACTGAAGAAGCTTCTGAAGCTAAAAATAAGGAAGTAAGAACTTTTAGAGAAAAAAATACGCGGAAAATTTCAAGAGTAGCCACCAACACTGATTTGATAAATAGACTGTTCCTTTCTTCGGACCCACTTCTATCAAACGCCCGTGTTCTTGAAAAAACTGAAAAATCAAGTTTACCTAAAGACGTGTTAGACTTATTGCACTAACAGCTTTAATAAAAATATTTAAAAAGTAAAAATAAAGACTTTATTTATATATATTCAGTGTTATTATTAATTTTAACCGCTCTTCCCATATAAATGAAACCACTGTGCGACGTCTTTCTCGTCCGATCTTTGCAGAACTCTCCACGTTCTGGTATTCAGGTCTTTTTTTTGACCGTCTAGTATTGCCAGTATCCTCTCATTCGTGACTCCGGTACTCTGCGGGAAGAAAGCTCTGACAACATGTGGTTTCGGAAAGTCTTCCTCTCCCACAAGCATTACTTCCAACTCGCATCCCAGGTTTAAAGTCCTATATGGGCCATTTACGCTATAGCTGGGCGGGATAAGACTATACTTTGGCAAAATATTTTTTCGTGAAGTGAATTGAACATTTCCCTATTAAGCTCTTAGAGTTTCTAGAGACCTGTGGAGACTACAATTTTCACCAGAAGGCACTTATCGCCAAACAGAAAAAGCCTCTTCCTTGTTAGATTATTTCTACTCCTCAAAAAATAGAAGATGATGTGCGGAAGAACCGACCTTCAATGGAATCATCGTATTCCTCGCAGGTAGTACTAATAAGGATACATTGAACTCAGCGGAGTTTGACCTAACATGCCAATTAATTGGTACTAGTTTTCAGGTCGTGTACATAGTATCAAACCAAGAAAATCTGGATAAAGATTTACTTTCAACTCTATACACCTCCGAGCCTCAAAACTTTACCCTTAGCAAACATCAACCAAACCTCGAAACCCATTAACCATCCACTCAAACCCCCAAACAAAGCAATTTCCAATCAGTGTCTTCGCACAACTAACATATAAACTCAGCCACTTGCACTAATTCGAATGCCATACACGTCTAATATTTACCAACCATAACCATCCTCTGAATAATACACGGTTAATTAAAAGTCCATTTCATCTTAGGACGTTTCTTTGGCCCCCCCTCCATCCTTTCCATCCCAGCACACCCACAATCTACCAAGCAAACAACCATCCACTCACGTAAATTAAATTCACTTAACCGTAGAGCACAATCATCAGCGCCCCACCCTCATACATGCATAGCATACGCCTTTAGGACTCACAGGTAAGGCGAAGGCGCCATCCCATTATAATTTCAACATAACCACCCTCATCCCTGTGCCGCAACTCAAAGGACACCCAAGCATAACCAACCGCATTCATAGACGAATAAATGAAAACCAACCCCCGATATTGTGTTCAATTAACACATCCACCTCCCTGCACATAGTCATATCCTTGTTAGCACTATCCTGCGATCGATTTCGAATGTCAGAATTCAGCCGCAACTCATGGGAAAATAACCTTTATGGGACATTTACATAATTTCCCATAGTCCCCATGTCTTGTCTGGCAGGCAATTCGAATTCCGCGAATTGGAAGAAACAATATGGCGGGTGGGGGGTGGTTGTCGAATTCCAATACACACACGAGCCGAGTTCATATCGAAGCCATTTTCAAAATGAAACTAAATAAGCGGTTCGCAGGCACTAGTCATAGATCGCTTCCTTGCCACAACCCCTACCTATAGGCAATAAGAGTTTTTATGGTAATAGTCGGAGCGTTATTCTGTGCGAACGAAATTGGGGGACTTCACTGGCTTCCAGGATGGCAAGAGGATAACGACAGTTTTGAAATTGTTTTCACGCAAAAAAAAAATGGGAGCGTTGTTAGCGAAAGATTTAAATTGATTGTTTTATGCCGTATGGTGGTGTTGGTGGGGAGTCCTTCAGGGGTCCAAAGTAAGTTTGTTGGGAACACTCGAATTGGGGACATATGTCGGGGTATTAAGGACATTTAAATGGAATGCGCGTAATTTGAAAAAAAAAAAACGTCTGTTGAGAATTTTTTTTAATAGAGAGATGGGTTAGGGTGAGGGTGAGGGTGAGGGTGAGGGTGAGGGTGTTATTTTGTTGGACATTCTTGGATGGTGTGGATTCGAAACGGAGAAATGTTATTGTAAGGTTCATTGTTAGTAAAAGGAATAGCTAACACAGGGTCTATCAGAATTAAAAGTACGACAGCAATCAACAAACATTTTTTATTTTTTTTATTTATTTTTTCAAAACGGTTGGGTGTTGTAGAACGAGGGTGGACTCTGATTGGCGTTAACTTGGCAATGCCCAGTGTTGTAACTCTGACTACACATCAAATGTGCTTATTTTTACCTCCAAGTGGTAACCATCGGGTACTGGTCTCATCCAACCGGATTTGACTTGCTAAACGATAAGTGCGAGTGTTGATAACACGACGAAAAACAGCAACACTATAAACACCCTGGTGAGAATGGCACGGATGAATACCCGGCCTGCTGTCCCAGGCGAACCTAGATGAGCTGCTCTGACATATTCGGACAACAGGTTGTCTAGGAATTTCAAGGGTTAGTCAGGCCCCTTGAACAGAGATGGTGGCGGATGAACAGAAAGGCCAACGGCAGCGCTCAATCCCGTAGTGAATACTGATGGCCCTGTGTCCTAGGGGTATCTAATAAATTGGAAGTGGCCCTCCAGGTTGGGGGTTGTGCTTTGGGTTAACTACCCACCCACAGAAATAAATATTGTTACGAAGCAACCAATAGCCTCGGAAAGGACTGATTTTATTGTTGACGACCCTGCTAAACGAAAAAAGGACAACGACGTTCGTATCTGCACCTGGAATGTGAGAACATTAAACAGGAGAGGTGCAGGCGAACAACTAGCGGAAGCCCTAAACTGCTACAAGGCAGACATTACTGCCATCCAGGAAATACGATGGGATGGGCCGGGCAAAAAGAGGATGAAAAACTGTGACGTCTACTACGGACCGTGTTATAGTGAGCAGAAACAGCGACTATATGGATGCGGATTTGTTTTAAGTGCCAGACTTAGGCAAGAAGTCTTATGTTTCCAAGACATTAGCGAACGCATAGTAACAATCCGCATCAAGGCCAAATTCGGCTTATATGCGCTCACGCTCCGATGGAAGAAAAAGATGATATTGCTAAGGATTGCTTCTACGGGCTCCTCGACAAAACCTATGAGCGACTACCGAAGTACGATGTTAAAATCGTGCTGGGAGATTTTAACGCAAAGGTAGGAAGAGAAGACATATTTAGCAGTACTGTCGGAAAATATAGCCTACACGACAACACGTCTGGTAACGGACTTAGGCTAATTGACTTCGCTACGGAATGAAATGCCACTATAGCCAGCACACGGTTTCCTCACCTCGATATCCATAAGGGGACTGGCGGTCTCCAGATCAACGAACAGTCAACCAAATTGATCACATTGCGATAGACAAGAGGCACGCATCCAGTATTTTGGATGTCCAAACATTCAGAGGGGCTAACATCGACTCGGACCACTACCTTGTTGTAGCCAAAGTAAGGATGCGGATATCCACCACGCCATAACAATCCAGAAATACTGTGAAAAAATTTAATGTCGAAAGACTGCAATCGCCAGAGACCGCCAAGACCTTCGCGCAACGCGTATCCCTTAACCTCTCGACTCACAACACACCACCAGCATCTAATGTCGAAGAACAATGGCAACGATGCCAATAAGCCATTAGATCAGCCGCAACTGATGTGCTAGGTTTCTCACGACCACCAGAAGCCCCTGGTTTGATGAGGAATGCCGACAGATGCTCGCAGCCAAGAACGAGGCCGACAAGCCTAAGCTGTAGGTAAAGAGCTGCCATTGAACTATATAGCCTGAGAAGAAGGAAAGAACATCGGCTTTTCAGAAAGAAGAAAAAAGAGCAAGAAAAGCGCGCGATCGAGGATATAGAGAGGTGCCACTCCAGGAACGATGTTCGCAAGTTTTACCAAAGTGTCGAACGTCAAAGCCAAGGATACAAGGCTCGAACAGAATCCTGTCGAGATGAACAAGGAAATATTGTAGTTGAGACACAGTCGATGCTGAGGATATGGAAGAACCACTTCTGCAGACTGTTAAACGGCGATGACGAACAACATTCCGCTGTCAGGCAGAACGAACCATTTAATATTAGCAACGACAGCGAAAACTGCCAACCACCCGACCTAAGTGAGTGAGGATAGCTATATCTAAACTCAAGCTTAATAAGGCTGCCGGAAATGACGGCCTTCCCGCTGAGCTCTATAAGGCCGGCGGAGATGACTTGGTAAGAAACATCCACCAACTCATAAGCCAAATCTGGTCGGATGAAAATATGCCTGAAAAATGGAACCTCAGCATCGTTTGCCCGATCCACAAAAAAGGAGACCCTCTGAGCTGCACGAACTACAGAGGCATAAGTCTTCTCAACATCGCCTACAAGATCCTATCTGCCGTAATATGTGAACGCCTGAAACCGTTTACCAACAACCTGATCGGCCCTTATCAGTGTGGTTTTAGGCCAGGAAAGTCCACAACCGATCAAATTTTCACACTTCGGCAGATCCTGGAAAAAACCCAAGAAGTCCAAATCGATACCCACCACCTATTTATCGATTTCAAAGCCGCATACGACAGCATTTATAGAGACGAACTATACAGAGCCATGTCTAGTTTTTGTATACCGCCCAAACTCATCCGTTTGTGTAGGATGACGATGGAGAATTCTCGCTGCACCATCAGGGTCGGAAACGACCTCACCGACACATTCGATACCAAAAATGGATTTAGGCAAGGCCATGCGCTGTCATGTGACTTTTTCAATTTGATTCTTGAGAGGATTTTGCAAAACTCCCGAGCCAACACCAGAGGCACAATTCTCCAAAAATCGGTGCAACTACTAGCATACGCCGACCATATTGACATCATTGGTAGGACTCAACGTGATGTCATAGCCACGTTTGCTAGTATAGAGAAGGAAGCGGCAAACATGGGTTTAGCAGTAAATGAGGACAAGACTAAGTATATGCTGTCAATACGAAAGGACACACAACATCGACGAATTGGACAGAACGTCACCATTGACAGATATAACTTTGAGGTAGTACGGGACTTTGTCTACCTCGGCTCCGCTATTAACTCTGAAAACAACATCTCGTCCGAAATCAAACGAAGAATTACTCTTGCCAATCGCTGTTTCTTCGGGCTAAGAAGGCAATTTAGTAGTAAAGCCCTCACTCGAACTACTAAGGAGATCCTATATAAGACCCTGATCATCCCAGTCCTACTCTACGGCGCTGAAGCATGGACCGTATCAAAAGCGGATGAAGAAATCCTTGGTAGATTCGAGAGGAAAATTCTTCGAAAAATCTTCGGTCCCGTTTGCGTTGACGGGCTATGGAGACGAAGATTCAACCAAGAACTATACGAGCTGTACAGCGACATGCCCCTGGTCAAAAAACTCCGCATTGGACGTTTAAGATGGCTAGGACATGTAGAACGAATGGACACCAATACTCCGGCTCGCAGAGTCTTCGATTCCCAGCCAGACGTCGGACGCAGTAGAGGAAGACCTCGCCTTAAGTGGCGCGCACAAGTGGAAACCGACCTCAACCAACTTGGAGTGCGCAACTGGAGGCAGTTAGCTAAGGACCGGGCTAATTGGAGAGGCATGTTGGTTGAGGCCCAGGTTCATTCCGGACTGTAGCGCCACTTAAGTAAGTAAGTAAGTAAAGTCACTCAAAACACTTAGGAGACCTTAAACAGGACCCTGATAACCCCAGTCCTGTTCTACGGCGCTGAAGTCAGGACCGTTTCAAAGGCGAATAATGAAGTCCTTAGTCGTTTTGAGAGAAAAAAATATTTTAAAATCCTTCGTTCCCGTTTGTGTTGACTGGCTATAGAGACGATGATACAACCAAGAACTATACGAGCAGTACAGCGGCTTACCACTTCCGAAAAAAACTCTGACTTTGAAGATGGATGGGACATGTAGATTGAATGAACAAATAGACAGGCTCGTAGAGTCTTCGATTTCCAGCCAGATGTCAGACTAAGGAGAGGAAGAGCACGCATTAAGTGGAGCCACAAGTAGAAACTTCCACAATCAACTTAAAGTGCGCATTTGGGGTGTGCTTGCTAGAGCCGGTCTAGTGTGAGAGATATGTTGGTTGAGACCACGGTTCATTCCCGACAGTAGCACCAAAAACTTGGCAGATGGTTGGTGGGAGATTAAGACCAAACTGGTAGAGAATGCAAATCCGGAAGGGGATTTAGCACGCTTCGATTCAATGAGTAGTATTAAAGCAAATACGGGTGGTCAATTAGACAGTCCAGTCCTCGAAGAATTTCCTTTACTATTGCTGTACCGTTTAAGTCTCAAAGTTGTTTCAGCCAATTGTATTTCTTGTCAACCACTGGCTTACATATGGCTACCCAATAGCATATATAGCAAAGTTCCGGAATTCCCAGGACTGACTGGACCATTCGTAATGATGAGATAAAACATAGACACGCCTTTCCATTCATTGTATTTATAAACAAGATTCCTAGAGAGAGAGGTTTGATATCCGAAACCGAAATAAAGGTATTTATGTCAGGACTTCCAGGTCAAGATCCGGACAAAGTCGATGACTCCACCAACCTGTAGGAAGGCTAAACATCCCTCCGCTCAAAATTGTAAACCTTCTGCAGATAAACCTGCAGCACCCGATGAATTCTATCAAGAACCCCCTTGACTTTCTGTAAGGCATTGATATCAGCTGTATCAAAGAAATCTAGATAGGTGATCTCACTATCAGAGAGCTCAACCGCAAGCAGGTCGATCTTTTCTACAATATTGATAACCAAATTGGTAAGATCCTGTAATTTAGTTAAAACTTGCTGCTTTACGTATTGAGATTACTGACCTCACATGTCCAAAATGACGAACCCGTCTATAATGGCTAGTACCACAGAAATATTTAGAGAATCTATCAACCGCTGTGTCAAACTAGACTAGCTGGATCCTACTGCCCCAACATTTGACCAAGCTCAACTGATGTGCTAGATTTCCTTGGTTTGATGAGGAATGCCGATTTATAATCGCAGCTAAGAACGGACTTACAAGGCTGAGCTGCAGGTGAAGACGAGAGCTGCCATCGAGCTCTATAAGCAGTGAAGAAGGGAAGAACACCGGCTTTTCAGAAAGAAGAAAAAAGAGCAAGAAAAGCTTTCTCTATATCGAGGATATAGAGAGGTGCCACTCCAGGAACGATGTTCTCAAGTTTTACCAAAGTGTAAAGCGTCAGAGCCAAAGATACAAGGCTCGAACAGAATCCTGTCGAGATGGACAAGGAAATATCGTAGTTGAGACACAGTCGATGCTGAGGATTTGGAAGAACCACGTCTGCAGACTGTTAAACGGCGATGACGAACAACATTCCGCTGTCAGGCAGAACGAACCATTTAATATTAGCAACGACAGCGAAAACTGCCAACCACCCGACCTAAGTGAGTGAGGATAGCTATATCTAAACTCAAGCTTAATAAGGCTGCCGGAAATGACGGCCTTCCCGCTGAGCTCTATAAGGCCGGCGGAGATGACTTGGTAAGAAACATCCACCAACTCATAAGCCAAATCTGGTCGGATGAAAATATGCCTGAAAAATGGAACCTCAGCATCGTTTGCCCGATCCACAAAAAAGGAGACCCTCTGAGCTGCACGAACTACAGAGGCATAAGTCTGTCCAACATCGCCCACAAGATCCTATCTGCGTAATATGTGAACACCTGAAACCGTTTACCAACAACCTGATCGGCCCTTATCAGTGAGGTTTTAGTCCAGGATAGTCCACAGACTTTCACGATTCGGCAGATCCTGGAAAAAACCCAAGAAGTCCAAATCGATACCCACCACCTATTTATCGATTTCAAAGCCGCATACCACAGCATTAATAGAGACGAACTATACAGAGCCATGTCTAGTTTTGGTATACCGCCCAAACTCGTCCGTTTGTGTAGGATGACGATGGAGAATTCTCGCTGCACCATCAGGGTCGGAAACGACCTCACCGACACATTCGATACCAAAAAAGGATTTAGGCAAGGCTATGCGATGCACTGCCATGTGACTTCTTTAGCATCATTCTTGAGGTGATTGTGCAAAACTCCCGAGCCAACACCAGAGGCACAATTTTTCAAAAATCGGTGCAACTACTAGCATACGCCGACGATATTGACATCATTGGTAGGACTCAACGTGATGTCATAGCCACGTTTGCTAGTATAGAGAAGGAAGCGGCGAAAATGGGTTTAGCAGTAAATGAGGGTAAGACTAAGTATATGCTGTCATCACGAAAGGACTCACAACATCGACGAATTGGACAGAACGTAACCATTGACAGATATAACTTTGAGGTAGTACGCGACTTTGTCTACCTCGGCTCCGCTATTAACTCTGACAACAACATCTCGTCAGAAATCAAACGAAGAATTACTCTTGCCAATCGCTGTTTCTTCGGGCTTAGAAGGCAATTTAGTAGTAAAGCCCTCACTCGAACTACTAAGGAGATCCTATATAAGACTCTGATCATCCCAATCCTGCTCTACGGCGCTGAAGCATGGACCGTATCAAAAGCGGATGAAGAAATCCTTGGTAGATTCGCGCGATAAATTCTTTGGAAAATCTTCGGTCCCGTTTGCGTTGACGGGCTATGGAGACGAAGATTCAACCACGAACTATACGAGCTGTTCAGCGACATACCCCTAGTCAAAAAACTCCGCACTGGACGTTTAAGATGGCTAGGACATGCAGAAGGAATGGACACCAATACTCCGGCTCGCAGAGTCTTCGATTCCCAGCCAGACGTCGGACGCACAAGTAGAAACCGACCTCAACCAACTTGGAGTGCGCAACTGCAGGCAGTTAGCTAAGGACCGGGCTAATTGGAGAGGCATGTTGGTTGAGGCCCAGGTTCATCCCGGACTGTAGCGCCACTTAAATATAATAAAATAGTTCTAAACGTGGAAGGCACATATTTTTAGTTGGAGCAACCTTAGATTTTGATGCCAAGATCCTAGTTTGAATATTCCCGTTTCCAAAACTGATCGAATATATATGCAAGTTCAGAGCTGTCGACAAATGCATGTAAAGGCAAATGCATCTTCAAAATCGTTGAATTATTTCCTAATCGAATCTGACCGCCGCCCGCGAGCAAGGTAAAACATAATTTGGCTCCAATAAAAAAATCGATTTTTAGAGGAATTTGGAAATTTGGGTCAGCCAATGTAACTTTTTCTGATAAACCGAGGTCGGAGATGTTTAGCATTATCGACCTTTAGACAATTTTCGCATAACTTTAATGAGGCGATTTGTTGCTTACGCTAGAGTGGCGATAAACGACGGAAGCGGTAGCATCATGTAATGACATGGTCAGGTTTAGAGCATATCGCGCATAGTCTAGGTGAACGATTTTGGTGTTGATTTTGGTCTGCTATCTACCTTATTACTAAGACTCACCTTTGGTATAAGCGTTTGGCTTACCATCCCCTCCAATATCTGGCAGCGTTTGTTAAGATATTTCCATATTTTTTTGGTAGCTATAGTTAGTCGGTCTGCGGGGGTATCCTCTTGCCATTTGATTATTGTAGCTGTGTCCAACTTGGAGGATATGATGAAGACTATTAGATCATCCCAACGCTGCGTGGAGCGACCTAATGATGACAGCGCTCGTAGGTGGACATTGAAGGTGTCGAACAATGTTCACTGGCGATGCTTCGTAAAGTTGCTTTAAATGTTCGTGAGCAATGATCTTCTTGTTTTCATTTCGATCTTTCGGTGACCTCCAATGACTTTACTATCATTGCGGCACTTCCACCCAGAGACCCAAGTGATGAAAGTTGCTTACATTGCTGAAACATGTTTCAGAGTGAACTAATAAATTGAAGGCACCTGTGAATGTGGGAATATGAGCTTTTGGTAATTTGATAATTTCAGGTACCTTGAAGAACAGAGTCCTCTCGTTTAGTTCCCAGTTTCTCAGTTTTTGCCAATAGTGTCTGCAACGCCGGTCGGATTGCATAGTAGAGTTCTTTATACTTGCATTGTTCACTTTTGTCGAATTCCTCTGGGTCAGCATGACAGCATCTTCCAACTTCGTTTGCAATGTAGAAAAACAAAGCCTTCAGTCGAATATTCAAGTCAGCTTGTGCTGCCGTTTCAGCCTTGAGAGTTGTGAATTCTTGAACGTGATACAACTGCTTTAAGCACACATTTCACTTATTGCGAAGCACATAAATTTTTGACGTTTACCTCTACGAGTAGTATGTAAAATAATATTCGAAAATCAAGATATTTTTGGTGACGAGTCAAAGTAGTCAAAAGAAGAAAAAGTGTGTATTTTGACAGTTCAAAGGGAAGTAACAAACTTGTTTTTGTTACCAGTGTTAAAAAACATTGTCATTGTCATGGCCTCTTTAGGTAATGAAGTTACTTAATAATGGTCTGCATGAATACATTCATTTGCATTGTCTTAGCAAGTATACTACTTCACTGCAGCGCTACCACTTTACTTCAATTGAAGCAGATCTGCTTCCTTTATTTTTTATTTCTTAAAATCTACTTCCTACTTCGCACCATCCTCAAAATACTGAAATCTGCTTCAATTTAAAAATTTCTCTTTCAATTTAACGAAAAAATACCAAATCTACTTCTTTTTTCTTTACTTCACTCTAGTGAATTTGGATTTGGCGTTTACTTTTATGAGTTAACAACAGATTCGTAAAAAAATTTACACCTGAAACAGGTGTTGTGAGCTTTTGGAATTAAAACAATAATAAAAAATACTGTCAAGAAAACAATGCTTCAAGAACTATCCTATTTTATGTTAAACCTGGCAATTTTGCCCCATAGTTTCGCCGTAGCAGAGCGTAAGTTCGCTGAAATGAACTGTATCAAATACTAAACCACCAACTCACTCCTCTGCGGAACTGTGGAAAGCATTATGCTCTGCAAAGAACTCATGAAACAAGAAAATGTAGGTACCAATAAGGAACGAAATATTTGTTCCACCGAAAAGTTGTTGATTTATTTTCAAAAACATTAGTTAGTAGATGGGAAGTATATTATAACTAAATGAAAAACCAATACCAATGCCAATTTAAAGATTATTTTTTGAACCTAGAGATTTAAATCTTTTTTATTTATTTTTAATACTGTGATACTTGTGAGAACATAAAAATACCTAAATAATTTTAATGTTCCTTTTTATAAAAAAAATTAATTACTCAAGTAACGGGTGATCCAAGTAGAGATACTTTTTTCAATAGCCTTTTTTGACAGATCACGTGTGAGTCGTGTCATGCTGTCATGTTATTTTTGTTTAGTATTGTTTGGCATCTCATAATGGAAAGACTTACGCGTGAACAACGTTTACAAATTGTTCAACTTTATTATGAAAATTCACGTTCTGTGAGGAATGTGTTTCGTGCACTTCGCTCAACTTATGGTCAACATAATCGGCCTACTGAGCATACTATTCGCAACACCATCACCCATTTTGAGACCCAGCATTCATTATTGGATAATATTCGACCGAATAGACCACATCCAGCACGCTGTGAAGAAAATATAGCGGCCGTAGCTGAGAGTGTACACGAAGACCGTGGAGAGTCGATTCGGCGCCGTTCGCAGCAACTCGGATCATGATAACCGACTATTTGATGCCTGAAATTGAAGCTCGTGATCTCGGCGACATTTGGTTTCAGCAAGACATATTGAGAGAACATTTCGGTGAGCACATAATTTCACGTTTTGGGCCGGTCGATTGGCCACCAAGATCGTGTGATATCACACCGTTAGACTTTTTCCTGTGGGGATATGTAAAGTCAAAAGCTTATGCCGACAAACCCGCTTCGATTCAGGCCTTGGAGGAAAACATCACGCGTGTCATTCGCCAGTTACCAGTCGAAATGCTCGAACGAGTGATCGAAAATTGGACTCAATAGCAACGGCCAACATTTGATAGACATAATCTTCAAAAAATAAATGCCAAAGAATGTTCTTTCAAATGATAATAAACATTCTCCATTAAATTTGAATTTTCTGTGTTTTTTTCTTTAAAAAAGTATGGAATCCCGAAATGGATCACCCTTTACTTTAATATGGAGTATATTTTTTGTTTTTTAGTTAAATTAATATTTTATTAAATGAATTAATAATTAATATGTAGAATATTAAGTTAGGTTTTTGTTATTACTTATTTTGTTTAAACATATCAAAGGTAGAATTAAACATTTATTATAAATATGATGTCTTAAAGATTTTTTTTTAATTTTTGTTCCTTTTATTATCTTTAATAATTAAAAAAAAACTAATAAAATATAATTTATATAAAAATGGTTCATTTTGAAATCTACTTCGATTTTTTACAATCTGCTTCCCTTTTTTCCTGAAATCTACTTCAACTTTTTTTCCGAAAGTGGTAGCGCTGCTTCACTGTACTCTATTCATAGCAATCATACGAGTAAGAGTACCACACAATTGAGTACCAAATTAAAAGAGACAGTTACTGTACTCTATTCTATCAGTTAATACCAAAATGAGTACTCTGTTTGCTTAAATTCATACATGTGGGTGCTTGCTTTGAACAAAACCTGTACCAATTTTACTGTTAAAAATACACTGCGTGCAGTGAGTCCACCCATTTAAAATGAGTGCACCCATTTCTGTAAATGAATGCAATGGGTAGTTGCTTTCTACTTTCGATCAAGTATTAATTTTAATATTATTTAACAAAATGGAAGTATACGATGTAAGTTTATTTTGGATTAAAAATGATACATGTACTTAATTACATTTAATTTTAAATAAGGATTCGACAAACGACTCAGATATTTCGATGGCAAGCGATATTACTATAGTAATTAGAGCGAAAATTATAAGTGGCGATATTAAAATTACCAACAAAAGATGCAGGAGTAAAGTTTGGGAATTGTTTGGAACAATAGAAAGGGAAAATGGTGATCAAATTCTAAATTTAGTGGCCTGCAGGAAGTGTTTCAATGTTTTTAAATTTAATTGCAAAAGCACATCAAATTTAGTGAAACACAAATGTTATGCATTAAAAAAAGCAAATGTTATGCATTAAAAATTCTTGTCGCAGAAAAACTAGAAGTGGAAAATGATGATAAAAAAAATAGTGTGCGTTTTCTAACTCAGTGGGCAATAGAGAATTGTCGACCTTTTAAAATTGTGGAAGATACTGGACTTAGGAATTTCGCACAATTCTTAATATCAATAGGCGCAAAATATGGTCAAAATGTGGATTTTGATAAGTTGTTACCTCACCCCACAACAATTTCAAGAAATGTTGAAAACTTACACAACAAATATTTAAAAATTGTAAGAAATGAAATAATATTAATTTATAATGTTGGCTATGGACTGACAATTTTTTGAGAACCACATATATTTCACTTACCGTTCACTATATTAAAGAAGGAACGTTGATTACAAGACTTTTAGGCCTCAAATCTATGAAGGGCGAATCGTGTACGGGTACGTATACGTAACATAAGACATATAGGTTCAATGATAAAAATATCTAAAATCCAATAGTTTCATATTACTATTCATATTATTTTTGTAGGTTTTCTAATAAATATTATATTGAAATTGTTTACAGTTACCCACATTGATCCTATTTTAAATAATATCAAAAATGTTATCAATGAACCTATATGTTTTTTTCATTTTTGTTGTCTAGTTTAATTATAAGTATTCCCGCTCCGTTGTATCTGGTATTTTATCAGTGTAAAACTTTACCGTTTTCCTATGACACATGCTTCAGAATTGCTTGAAATACAAAAAGTGCATTAATTGTGCAATAAACAAGCGCTAACGAACATTTTTCATAAATTTCCAGACCTTGATGTCATTAAGCATTTTAAAGCAAAATTAAATATTTTTTTGGATTCTATTGTGTTGCAAAATTTAACAATAGTTCACAAAATTGCTCTTTTTTTGTTTCCTCCCGCAAATAAATTAATTCAATTTAACGAAGAGGACAAAATAATTATTAAAAACGAATGCAAAAGCATTATGCAGAGTTACGCAAATGAAATACTGGAAAATGAAAATCAAGAACAAATGTTAAATGAAGAGTTGAATAGTTTTTCATCAGTTAAAGACCTTTTTGAAGATTTTATTCCAACTCGAACTCGTAAATTCGACAGATAAAGTAAACAATGAACATATGAAAATACAAATGTTATTCTTCATGATGATTTCAATGTTTTGCAATGGTGGCACTTGCACCAAGTAGAATTTCCACTTTTATTTAAGGTTAGCAAAATTTTGTCAACTCCAGCCAGTAGTGCTGCTTCCGAAAAAATATTTTCTTCAGCTAGACAATTAATATCTGAAAAAAGAAGTTTAATTGTTTCCGACCCAGTTTTGGTAAACCAAATAATGTTTCTACATTCAAATATTAAAGAATCTGATATTTGTAGAGAAGAAAATATAAAAATATAATTTAAAAGAATTAAAAAAAGTATACATACCAACAATAAATGAAACTTGTTTTTTTAATTTTATTTATAAGAATAATGCCCTTTCTACTTCCTCCGTCCAACACAATTACTTTATATCAATTCTGCAACAACCATAACTCAGTGAAGAGAGTAACGCTCAATGTATTCAGGGTACTCACTGCAGTGTACCCATTTTATGTGATTACACTGAACTTAATGTTTTATTATAAATTGGGTGAACTACTCACTCAGTAATCAAATACCAAGTGATTCATTCATTTTATTTATCGAGATGTGAGTACAGTGAATAAGGTACACGAAAAAATATTGAATGTCTTGGAACTGGTTTCAAGACATTCATTGCAGATGTCTATTACTTAACTGTTAGTTTACCCAGTGTAGATTCCTCTGTGAAATGGCTCCTAGCACTAGTTGCTGATACACTTACTAAATTCGTTGTTTCGATTATTGTTTGGCTTACTTTAAAATGCAGTGCTTTTCACTATTCATCTAGATCAGATTCAATCTATTCACACTATTGATCCGGATCTCATGTGTGTTTGATAGCGGTTTGACCAGTAAATCTATCTTTTCTTGAAGTAGCAGGCTTTGCATCCCATGTAGTTCTCAGTTAAAAGTATAGTGATGCCTATTGGTTTCTCCTTTTAGCCTGTAGACCTTCGATTTGTGGTTTATTCAGGATATATGGCGCAAGCTTTTCTTACAATAGCAGACTCTTCATCCACTGAACAGGGATGAAAATTGCTGAAAAGCCAATTGTATTGAAAGTTAAAAAAATTGTATTTAAATTATACTGGTTGATTTTGATCATTGTTTGGTGTTTTGATTAGCTATTTATCTTAACCAATTATAATATCATCAGTTCAAAGGTAAAAGTAGGTACAAAATTGGTAAAAATATAAAAATCTTTAAGTGCAGCCATTTAATTTCTCTTAAAAGAAAAAAATCTGTATCTCACTTAGTTTTGTTTTTCAATGCACATAATGGCCGTAATGGTCACTACTTATGATCATTTAACTGAAAAAAAAAAATAATTTTTTTTGCGAAATCATGTAATAATTCTGTTTTGAGTAAACTCAGGATCAGTATTATGTTTAAATTTTTAAAATCGTTGCTTACAGCAGTCATCAAGATTTCATGTTTTCTATTTCGTCATTTACAAAAAAAATTGGGTTTAGAAGTAAACATTCAACGGTGGACCAAGTACATCGAATTACAGATGTAATTGAGAAAGCTTTCGAAGAAAAGAAAATTTGTTCAGCCGTATTTCTTGACGTGTCGCAAGCTTTTGACAAGGTGTGGCACAAAGGCCTTACTTATAAACTAAGTCATGTTCTGCCAGAACAATTATATAAAATCCTCGTGTCGTATCTTGAGCATAGACTCTTCCGTGTGAAACTTACTTACTTACTTACTTACTTAATTGGCGCTACAGTCCGGAATGAACTTGGGACTCAACCAACATGCCTCTCCAATTAGCCCGGTCCTTAGCTAACTGCCTCCAGTTACGCACTCCAAGTTGGTTGAGGTCGGTTTCCACTTGTGCGCGCCACTTAAGGCGAGGTCTTCCTCTACTGCGTCCGACGTCTGGCTGGGAATCGAAGACTCTGCGAGCCGGAGTATTGGTGTCCATTCGTTCTACATGTCCTAGCCATCTTAAACGTCCAATGCGGAGTTTTTTGACCAGGGGCATGTCGCTGTACAGCTCGTATAGTTCTTGGTTGAATCTTTGTCTCCATAGCCCGTCAACGCAAACGGGACCGAAGATTTTTCGAAGAATTTTCCTCTCGAATCTACCAAGGATTTCTTCATCCGCTTTTGATACGGTCCATGCTTCAGCGCCGTAGAGCAGGACTGGGATGATCAGGGTCTTATATAGGATCTCCTTAGTAGTTCGAGTGAGGGTTTTACTACTAAATTGCCTTCTTAGCCCGAAGAAACAGCGATTGGCAAGAGTAATTCTTCGTTTGATTTCTGACGAGATGTTGTTGTCAGAGTTAGTAGCGGAGCCGAGGTAGACAAAGTCCCGTACTACCTCAAAGTTATATCTGTCAATGGTGAAATTCTGTCCAATTCGTCGATGTTGTGTGTCCTTTCGTATTGACAGCATATACTTAGTCTTGTCCTCATTTACTGCTAAACCCATGTTTGCCGCTTCCTTCTCTATACTAGCAAACGTGGCTATGACATCACGTTGAGTCCTACCAATGATGTCAATATCGTCGCCGTATGCTAGTAGTTGCACCGATTTTTGGAAAATTGTGCCTCTGGTGTAGGCTCAGGAGTTTTGCACAATCCTCTCAAGAATCAAATTGAAGAAGTCACATGACAGCGCATCGCCTTGCCTAAATCCTTTTTTGGTATCGAATGTGTCAGGTCGTTTCTGACCCTGCTGGTGCAGCGAGAATTCTCCATCGTCATCCTACACAAACAGAGTTTGGGCGGTATACCAAAACTAGACATGGCTCTGTACAGTTCGTCTCTATAAAAGCTGTCGTATGCGGCTTTGAAATCGATGAATAGGTGGTGGGTATCGATTTCCACTTCTTGGGTTTTTTCCAGGATCTGCGGAAGTATGAAGATTTGATCAGTTTTGGACTTTCCTGGCCTAAAACCACACTGATTAGGGCCGATCGGATTGTTGGTGAACGGTTTCAGACGTTGACGGCACTTATGCATCTGTCGGCTTATTTTCATCCGACTAGGTTTGGCTTATGAGTTGGTGGATGTTACTTACCAAGTCATCTCCGCCGGCCTTATAGAGCTCAGCGGGAAGGCTGTCATTTCCGGCAGCCTTATTAAGCTTGAGTTTAGATATTGCTATCCTCACTTCACTCAGGTCGGGTGGTTGGCAGTTTTCGCTGTCGTTGCCAATATTGAATCTTTCGTTCTGCCTGACAGCGAATGTTGTTCGTCATCGCCGTTTAACAGTCTGCAGAAGTGGTTCTTCCATATCCTCAACATCGACTGTGTCTCAACTACGATATTTCCTTGTTCATCTCGACAGGATTCTGTTCGAGCCTTGTAGCTTTGGCTTTGACGTTTTACACTTTGGTAAAACTTGCGAACATCGTTCCTGGAGTGGCACCTCTCTATATACTCGATCGCGCGCTTTTCTTGCTCTTTTTTCTTCTTGCTGAAAAGCCGATGTTCTTCCCTTCTTCTTTGCCTATAGAGCTCAATGGCAGCTCTCGTCTTCACCTGCAGCTTAGCCTTGTAGGCCTCGTTCTTGGCTGCGAGCATCTGTCGGCATTCCTCATCAAACCAGAGTTTTCTTGCTGTTGCCGCGAAAAACCTAGCACATCAGTTGCGGCTGATCTTATGGCCTGTTGGCATCGTTGCCATTGCTCTTCGACATTCGATGGTGGTGTTAATCGAGAGGTTAAGGGATACGCGTTGTGCGAAGGTCTTGGCGGTCTCTTGCGATTGCAGTCTTCCGACATTAAATTTTTTCACAGTATTTCTGGATTGTTGTGGCGTGGTGGATAGATGTCACAGTTTTGTATCCTCTTTTTGCCCGGCCCATCCCATCGTATTTCCTGGATGGCAGTAATGTCTGCTTTGTAGCAGTTTAGGGCTTCCGCTTATTGTTCGCCTTCACCACTCCTGTTTAATGTTCTCACATTCCAGCTGCAGAGACGAACGTCGTTTTCCTTTTTTCGTTTAGCAGGGTCGTCAACAATAAAATCAGTCCTTTCCGAGGCTATTGGTTACTTCGTCACAAAATTTTTTTTCTGTGGGTGGGTAGTTAACCCAAAGCACAACCCCCAACCTGGAGGGCCAGTTCCAATTTATTAGATACCTCTAGGACACGGACCATCAGTATCCACTACGGGATTGAGCGCTGCCGTTCGCCTTTCGGTTCATCCGCCATCATCTCTGTTCAAGGGGCCTGACTAACCCTTGAAATTCGTAGACAACCTGTTGTCCGAATATGTCAGAGCAGCTCATCTAGGTTCGCCTGGGACAGCAGGCCGGGTATTAATCCGTGCCATTCTCACCAGGGTGTTTATAGTGTTGCTGTTTTTCGTCGTGTTATCAACACTCGCACTTATCGTTTATCAAGTCAAATCCGGTTGGATGAGACCAGTACCCGATGGTTACCACTTGGAGGAAAAATAAGCACATTTGATGTGTAGTCAGAGTTACAACACTGGGCATTGCCAAGTTAACGCCAATCAGAGTCTACCCTCGTTCTACAATACCCAACCATCGAATTTTCGAAATCCAATATAGGTAAAAATCATCAAGTACAGGGTGGCGCACGAATCGTGCTACAAAAATAAAACGTAATAACTTTTTTTCTGTGTGAGTAATCGGCTTATTTTTTTTTTATTGTGTAGGTTACTATTTAGATTTATAAAAATGGATGCTTGGGATACGGAGAAAAGAATTTGGATAGTGCAACGGTACCATGCTTTGCAGTCCGTCATTTCCGTCCAAAGAGAATTTAGGCGGGAGTTTGGCGGTAATCCCCCGAGTAGATGGACCATTATGAGGTTTGTAAACATGTTTGCCGAATCTGGAAGCATCGCACGAAGGCCGTACCATCGAGATGCCAATGTTCGGGTTCAGGATACAATCGCAGCAGTAGCATCTGCAATACAGGCCAATCCGAGCGTTTCGACCCGAAACTTATCGGGGCAAATTGGAGTTAGTAGACGGTCATTACAACGGATACTTGATGACGATTTAAACTTGTTTCCGTACAAAGACCAAATTACTAGCAAGTTAAACCCTCAGGATTTGCCTGTTCGCCTGGAATTTTGACAAAAAATGATATCAATGGCCGAAGAAGACAACACATTGATCAATTGTTTGTTCATGTCTGATGAGGCCCATTTTGATCCTAACGGCAATATAAACAAGCAAAATTGCCGTATATGGAATAAATCTAATCCAGAAATGCTCCATGAGACGGAACTGCACCCAGAACGAGTCACTGTGTGGTGCGCAGTTTCAGCAAGGTGTATTGTCGGGCAGTACTTCTTTGAAGAAAACGGTGTTACCGTTACTGTCAATGGGGACCGTTATTTAAAGATGTTGAAGGAGTTTTTTTACCCAGAACTGCGCCGAAGACGTATACCATTCAACAGCGTTTGGTTTCAGCAAGATGGAGCAACTGCAAATATAGCCAGACCAGTTATGGCGGAGCTAAACAAAAAATTCGCAAACAAATTAATTTCTAGGAACTCCACTCTTCGCTGGCCCCCAAGGTCACCTGACCTGACTGCACCAGACTTCTTTTTATGGGGTTATGTCAAGCAAGAGGTGTATAAAACGAAGCCCAGGAATTTAACTGAATTAAAGCAGTCCATAACGACAATAATTGAGGCGATCCCAACTTCAACTCTTCAGGCCGCAATGAATAATTTTTTGATCAGGTGCCGCATATGCGTGGGAGAGCGTGGAGGTCATTTGCGATCTATAATCTTTAAAAACAACTAACTATTTAAAATAAAATTTAATTTTCTAACCAATAAAAAAAAAATAAATGAAATACATCGATTAAAAAAAAATTTATTTGAATTTCTTATTGTAGCACAATTGGGGCGCCACCCTGTAGTTCTCAGTCAATAGTATAGTGATGCCTATGCCTATATTGGTTTCCCCTTTTAGCCAGTACATCTTCGATTTTTGGTTTATTCAGGATATATGGCGCAAGCTTTTCTTACAAAAGCAGACTTTTCATCCACTGAATATCCGAATTTAAAAGGCACGAATTGTTCTTGACGAGTTCACATATTTTCTTGTTATGTGGAAACGTTTCTTGTTATTTTCGACTTTCATGTTTCACACATATTTAGCTGATGTCCATTGTCTTTGATGTAAGTATTTATGTTGTGGCTAGGGTGTTTATGCCTGGCCGTCCGTTTTAACGCATGTTTTTCTGATTCATTGCCCTATCGACAGAGGGTTAGAAATCGTCGTCTCCTTACTATCAGTACTGTTTCGTTATAGCTCTTTTGGAGAGGTATCCGCTTCACACCTCTGCTGCTCCTCAATGCTCTAGCTTTTGATGAAAAAAGAACGTCCACGCCTTTCTATAAATTGTGTCTGATTTCGTTAACGTACATAATACGTTGACGCTTACGTTTGCATGTAGATCATTAGACAGTGATCGCCCTGCCTAATGCTGCCAGTAATGAGTCTCCTAAGGCCCAATGGGCTTTGATGGAGATTTATTTATTTGAATGGTGAGGGATCAATGATGGTCGATGAGGGATCGTCCAGTCTAATGCAGCACATCGTGACTCTCCTAAGATCCACTGGGCATCGATGACAATTTATTTATGTGTATGATGAGGGATCGATGAGGGTATCGGCCAGTTTAATGCAGCCCTTTGTGGGTTTCCCAAGGTACACTGGGCTTCGATGGCGATTTATGTGAACCTCCTATCGTATTGCACGTTCTGTGTGATGTTGCCTTATCTACCCAATTTCTTCTCTTGGAGTGTTTTGTACAGAGTTGCACAATCTACTGATTAAGTGGACCCCTGCCGCACTCGCTAGAGCTTTTCGAAGTTGCATTCTTAGGATCCGAAGATCATCATTAGATCACGGGACTATGGCTGCCAGAGCAATAACCCCAGCGGTTAACACAAGCAGGGGGATTTATACTTTGCGTACGCATCCGAGTGCGAGTTTGGATGAGTGGGGGCATGCTGCTTGGGCTCACAGTTAGATTTGGGTTTCGTGCGAATATGGAAAAAAGGCAACAGCCGCGGGACTTATTTCGAAAAGGAATTAAGCCTTAGACCCTGCGCCTCGGACCCCGTTTCCTTTTTTTTTTTGGCTATTTAGCCCCATGGGGCCTAATTCCGCGGGGGTTATTGCACTGCACCTTGTGACCAAATATAAAAAGAGGAACGAAACATGTTTACCGCAACAGCCTTCACTAATTGGCACAAAATTCACTTGCAATAGCAGTTTTTGAAATAAAGCAGACTTTTGAATGAATTCATTGACAGCCTCTGTACTTTGACTTTACAAACGAGTCTTACAATAGGAGCATCTGAATCACATGCAGTTCATCTTGGGAGCTGAGGAACTTTCCACTCGAGGAAACAACATCAGCTGCTGCTCTTTTCAAATTCAGATGATTCACAGCTGAGCTTGGGATTCCATTTGTATGTACAGGACAATCTCGGGTATAGATTTTCTTCAACCCAAAAAAACTGTTTTCTTGTAAAAATCCGCCTTATCTCCACAAAATGACCAACCAGGGAGCACCTCAAACCAACCAACCCCGTTCCAACTATTCCCCCACCGGGTAGTTTAACTTTTCCTCCATCAAGATTAACTCAATTTTCCCGACATCAGTCAGCCAGACGTCTTGGAATCGGGATGGGGACAGGGGACAAATACACCCACCCATCTCTCGCTTGTAATTCCAACCACGATTACACCCCTGGGATTCAACTAATAGTTACCACTTCAGCACCAAGATACGCAACACAACGACAATTCAAATTGAATTAAGGTTCACTTGCGCCAGCAGACCCCGTCCCCCGAAACCCTATGTATGGGGCATAGACAAAAAAAATTAAAAGTATCCCATCATCCCCTTTAAGATACTTATCGGGAAAAGTTCAAAAATTCAGTCGACCCTAATCCTCCACTACTACCCAAGCCCCCTGCAGCAATTTAACAATAATCCGACGTGTTAAGAACCCGGTAATAGTGGCAGATAACGGAAAATTGCTGGCTTCAGGCCAAAATAAGCGCCACACAACGCTCACACCAGGATGAGCACGAACAATCCTCCAAAAACACAGAGATAACGGAATAATTTTTATGAAATTTTTACCAGCAGATAATTACTTTCACATTATCCTTCATCCTTTCGCAGGGTAGTCTAAGATTTACCAACCCCCATCCCAGTAACCTACCGGAAAACCTTAATCCACTGCATCCTTGAGAAGCCATGGAAGAGGCTGGATAGACGTCGGTTTCGTGTTTTTTTTTCTCTCCTTATTTTTTGTTTGCTCTACAAGGATGAACTAATGAATAATTTTGCAAGAATGCAATTTGGAATCTTTTATCTTGAAGAGGAGCTTTACTTTGGGGTGCGCGTAGCCTTCCCCAATGATTACCACCATTGAATCCATCTTCGTCGTCATCGTTTCGGTTGAGCGGCTTTGAATGTACGCCGTCGGTTGGTATATAGTTTGTGAGTCGTCCTGAATAATTTAAAAAAGGAACTAAAAGTCAAACTCATCATGACATGATAGTGGTAATGGTGATGGTTGCAGTGGTATGGGTTAAAGGATATTTACCCTCCGTAGTGTGGTTGTAGCATGTTGATTTCATAACTCAATTAATTTGTGCAATTTAAAGTGGAGCCTCTAATTCACTTCACATGAGTGCACACGCACAGCCACACACACATATAGACAGTGTGCGCCTTCACGTCGTCCTTCATCCGCCAGGTTGGGAGAATACCCAATCTGGCTCGGCTATAAATTGAATTAGTTTGTAGAAATTTGCCAACCAAGTGGTGCACTCAGATGGAAAATTATGTGCAAATTAATGAAATGAGTTCCTTCCTTTGTGCCCCCGCTATTGATGGTGTGTGTGTGGGCTGTGGTGTATATCCTGCGAACTCATTTATAGAGACTAAGCTAACAAAATCCATCTTTGGACTACTCTGACCGGAAAATAGAATTTTGTTTGTCCAGTTTAGGTCCGTCGTAGAAGGACCTTGGGGATGAGGTTCAACTATACACTTCGAGGGTGATGATGGACATTGGAAGCAGGGATAAATTAGTTAATAGCAAGGATATAGAGAGAACGTTAAGAGCAAAAACTAAGACGTCTGGAAGAGCAACGTAAAAAAGACGCCTGACTGCGATGACTGATGGTCGCATTTATAATTCCCAGCTTCGGGTATTTGTTCCGGGGATCTTGGATAAGTGAAGGCAAACGATGAAACTATTACAGCAGCGTATCCAAGGAGAATTGTTTTTAATTGATCGATAGACGAGGGTGATGTAAACTGACAAATTGGGAGTAACTTAGGAAGAACTTATCCTAGGGTAGTATGGGCAGGTATAATTGAAAGAATAGCTGGTGGATAAGAAGACTAAAATCGACTGGGATTTAAGGAGCTTTAACTTTATGAACTTTTTTTTTAAAAGCGAAAATATTCACGCCCCATTGGGTAAGTCTTGTCTTAGTGCTAAATATCCGGGGATACTGCTTTATGGGAACCTAAACTGGAATCTTGAAAATGAAAATCATTCCTAAAAGTAACGAAAATTCTATAGGGTTCAAGCATTTTATGCTACGATTTTGAAAAATGCCCCGGAATATTTGCTGAAGGATGACGAATGTAGAAAATGCGATTCTGATGAAGAGGTATAAGTGCTGGGGTCAGTTTTGAGAAAATTGATGAGTCCACATTGAAACGGAGAAGACAGGAAGATCTGAAATTGATGACGTTTATGAGGAAAAAGCACCAATAGAGTATTTTGCGCAGTTTTTTGATAAAGAAGTATTTGATCTCAAGACATCCCAAAGCAATGTATATGCAATGGAAACATTTGGAATAGAGCTAAAATGCTCACCATTTGAAATGCGGCGTTATATCGGTGTACTCTTATATAAGGGGATCATCAAAATACCGCAGATTAAGATTTGGTCAAAGCCGTTAAAGTTCAACTTTATAACTGATGCTATGTCACGATCGGTGCTTAAGGATAGTGATGCGATTATATGAGGACACAAGCGTTCTTACTCTAGCCTCTCACTATCAACTCCTACTCTCACCTCCACGCTGGTGACTGGTGGGTGCCTAGTACCTCGACTGGAGATGGGGTATTAAACCCCTGTGGTGGCAGCAAACTAGAGAGGGGGAGGCGTGTCCTCTCACTAAGGCACTCACTCTCAGGCGGCAGCGCAGGAATTCCCTAGATGGCGTCAACGGTGGCGCCTACAGCTCCAGTTTGATCGAACTGGTAGTGAAATCCCTATATGAGCTGCTTCGACATATTTGAACACCAGGTCTATAGGGATTTCCAATACTGAGCCAGGGTATTGGAAAAGAGTTGGTGGCGGAGGAGCCCTCAATGGGTCAACGGCAGCGATCATATACCAAAATGGGCTACTGACATCGGTATTTTTTCCGGCCCGCTGTCCTAGGGTCAAAACAAGGGCTTGGCCCTCCAGGTTGGGGGTTGCACTTTGGGTTAACTACCCATCCACGGAAAAAAGACTATGTTACGAAGCAACCAATAGCCTCGGAAAGGACTGATATAATTGTTGACGACCATGCTAAACGAAAAAAGGACAACGACGTTCGTATCTGCACCTGGAATGTGAGAACATTAAACAGGGCAGGTGCAGGCGAACAACTAAACTAAACGGAAGCACTAAACTGCTACAAAGCAGACATTACTGCCATCCAGGAAATACGATGGGATGGCCGGGCAAAAAGAGGATGAAAAACTGTGACATCTACAATGGACCGTGATATAGTGAGCAGAAATAGCGACTATTCGGATGCGGATTTGTTATAGGTGCCAGACTTAGGCATGAAGTCTTATGTTTTCAAGACATTAGCGAACGCATTGTAACAATCCGCATCAAGGCCAAATTCGCCAACATAAGCCATATATGCGCTCATGCTCCAACGGAGAAAAAAGATGATATAACTAAGGACTGCTTCTACGAGCTCCTCGACAAAACCTATGAGCGACTTACAAAGTACGATGTTAAAACGTGCTGGGAGATTTTAACGCAAAGGTAGGAAGAGAAGACATCTTTAGCAGTACTGTCGGAAAATATAGCCTACACGACAACACGTCTGGCAACGGACTTAGGCTAATAGACTTCGCTACGGAACGAAATGACACTATAGCCAGCACACGGTTTCCTCACCTCGATATCCACAAGGTGACATGGCGGTCTCCAGATCAACTAACAGTCAACCAAATTGATCACATTGCGATAGACAAGAGGCACGCATCCAGTATTTTGGATGTTCGAACATGCCGAGGGGCCAACATCGACTCGGACCACTACCTTGTTGTAGTCAAGGTAAGGATGCGGATATCCACCACGCCACAAAAAACCAGAAATACTGTGAAAAAATTTAAAGACTGCAATCGCGAGAGACAGTCAAGGCCTTAGCGCAACGCGTATCCCTTAACTTCTCGATTCACACCACACCACCAGCATCTAATGTCGAAGAAAAATGGCAACGATGCCAACAAGCCATTAGAACAGCCGCAACTGATGCGCCAGGTTTCTCGCGCCCACCAGCAAGAAACCCCTGGTTTGATGAGGAATGCCGACAGATGCTCGCAGCCAAGAACGAGGCCTACAAGGCTAAGCTGCAGGTGAAGACGAGAGCTGCCATTGAGCTCTATAGGCAAAGAAGAAGGGAAGAACATCGGCTTTTCAACAAGAAGAAAAAAGAGCAAGAAAAGCGCGCGATCGAGGATATAGAGAGGTGCCACTCCAGGAACGATGTTCGCAAGTTTTACCAAAGGCTACAAGGCTCGAACAGAATCCTGTCGAGATGAACAAGGAAATATCGTAGTTGAGACACAGTCGATGCTGAGGATATGGAAGAGCCACTTCTGCAGACTGTTAAACGGCGATGACGAACAACATTCCGCTGTCAGGCAGAACGAACCATTCAATATTGGCAACGACAGCGAAAACTGCCAACCACCCGACCTGAGTGAAGTGAGGATAGCAATATCTAAACTCAAGCTTAATAAGGCTGCCGGAAATGACGGCCTTCCCGCTGAGCTTTATAAGGCCGGCGGAGATGACTTGGTAAGCAACATCCACCAACTCATAAGCCAAATCTAGTCGATTGAAAGCATGCCTGAAGAATGGAACCTCAGCATCGTTTGCCCGATCCACAAAAAAGGAGACCCTCTGAGCTGCACCAACTACAGAGGCATAAGTCTGCTCAACATCGCCTACAAGATCCTATCTGCCGTAATATGTGAACGCCTGGAACCGTTTACCAACAACCTGATTGGCCCTTATCAGTGTGGTTTTTCAATTTGATTCTTGAGAGGATTGTGCAAAACTCCTGAGCCTACACCAGAGGCACAATTTTCCAAAAATCGGTGCAACTACTAGCATACGCCGACGATATTGACATCATTGGTAGGACTCAACGTTTGCCACGTTTGCCAGTATAGAGAAGGAAGCGGCAAAAATGGGTTTAGCCGTCAATGAGGGTAAGACTAAGTATCTGCTGTCAACACGAAAGGACACACAACATCGACGAATTGGACAGAACGTCACCATTGACAGATACAACTTTGAGGTAGTACGGGACTTTGTCTACCTCGGCTCCGCTACTAACTCTGACAACAGCATCTCATCAGAAATCAAACGAAGAATTACTCTTTCCAATCGCTGTTTCTTCAGGCTAAGAAGGCAATTTAGTAGTAAAGCCCTCACTCGAACTACTAAGGAGATCCTATATAAGACTCTGATCATCCCAGTCCTGCTCTACGGCGCTGAAGCATGGACCGTATCAAAAGCGGATGAAGAAATGCTTGGTCGCTTCGAGAGAAAAATTCTTCGAAAAATCTTCGGTCCCGTTTGCGCTGACGGGCTATGGAGACGAAGATTCAACCAAAAACTATACGAGCTGTACAGCGACATACCCCTGGTCAAAAAACTCCGCATTGGACGTTTAAGATGGCTAGGACATGTAGAACGACTGGACACCAATACTCCGGCTCGCAGAGTCTTCGATTCCCAGCCAGACGTCGGACGCAGTACGGGATGACCTCGCCTTAAGTGGCGCACACAAGTAGAAACCGACCTCAACCAACTTGGAGTGCGCAACTGGAGGCAGTTAGCTAAGGACCGGGCTAATTGGAGAGGCATGTTGGTTGAGGCCCAGATTCATCCCGGACTGTAGCGCCACTTAAGTAAGTAAGTAATGGGTTCTTTCGAATTTTGTTTTGGACTTATACCAGATGAACCACAACTTTGTAGCTGAACCCAATAGAGTTGGTCTCAAAACAATATATTCCTAGTCAAATCTATTGACCTTTCAAGCTCTTTTTCTCAACTTTACATTCCCGGACAGGAAGTCGATGGAAATCTTATCTGGGAATTTTCATATCGTCTGGCGGTGGACAGGGCAAAACTTCGTGTTAATAACAGAATCGCGAAAAAAATCTGTCTCCAGTGTGCTGTACAAAATGTGGTTATAGGTGCCGTACTGTATAAGTAGCTGTCTCAGTGCATCTTTGATAGTTGCCTTAGAACATAACCGAATCACAAACTCTATGGTAATAGCAGGACAAGAGCCTAAAATCTTCACTATTTCAAGATGGAATAGACATACCTTACCCGAAGGCACGAAGACAATTTGGATTGCCATTTCTTAACCCCCAAAGCACATTGAATTGGTAGATGTATCTAATTTATTTGAATTATATACATACACCACCTATACCCAACATTTAAAATCCCAACAACCATCACTTTGATACAACAACTCATGATTTCGCATTAAACATTCGCATGTCACAATATTTCACCTGTTTCATAGCTTCAAAATCACTACACCTTCAGCATAGTATCTCGTAGATACTCGTAACCACCTCAACAAATCACAACACAAAAAAACACTTACAAGTTTTATTTCACTAATGACAGGGAGATGCTTGTACCCGTCTGTTCACATCTGTGGAAACCCCCTTAGGAAGACATATTACAAGTGGACGACACCACCATCACACCAGCAGCCGTAGACCGAACGCCCCTTAATGTAATTCCTTATGCCATAGCACAACCACTTTTGCTGGGCCAATAAATTAATTCACCCCTCAGCACCATTCCAACTTGTGGCTACCTCGCACCACTAATAAGTGAAACAGACGTTTCAAGAGCTACGAGTGCAATGAGGAAATTTATTAGCCCCATCACGACATGATGAAAGAACAAGGCACACTGCCTGCCTCATCGTCTATGCCATGTCTAGAGGAGCGTGTCGGACAGAGATCACTTTTAAACCAACAGATCGGTACCGTATCGAATGGTGTTCCTCCACTGATGCTAATTTTATCCTGACCGATGTCTATATAAAGCATCGCTGTCGATAAGTGCACTACATGATTGATAGATGGCGCGGTGTAGCGAAAGTAAATAGCTTTTGGCATTTCAAAGTGATTTCGATCGGATTCTGTGAGATAGGTCAGTGGGTGGGAAATCATCGACAAAAATTAATTGAAATACAAATGGACATATATTATGTATCTACAAGTGAATGTAGATACTTTTTTAAAGCAGAGTTGATGTAATAATTTTCGGATTTTATGAGCGATTAGGTTGGATTTATTTTTTAACCGTTTGGAGTTCTTTGATGCTGAAGAGATTGTTGATTTTGGAAGTTTTTTTTTGGGGATTGAGGATATTGTTGGTCCTCGCGTGTTCTCCCGCATGTATAGGTATAAGATAATTCCAATGTTGGACCCAACGTAATTAGTTTTGGTAAAATTACAAAACCTGCAAAAATAAACTCAAAAAGTGGTATCCGCGATGCCATTCGTCAAGTACGAAAATTTTTTTAAGAGCAAGAGGTAGGAGAGGACGAACATCTAACATGATTTCCGTGAGTTGATTTGGTTGGGGGAACGCCTTTGTCTACGACACATAGGCATTCTTAGGAGCAAGGGGTGACAATCACCAACTATCAAGCAGCAGGGCAGCTGCAGCGAAGCAATACTCCATCGTGCGGATAACAGTGGTTGCGACCGGCAACCAGAACAAAAATCACACAGAGCAATTTCGCACCGCTATCCCATCGTCTGGCAACGGTTGTTGCGACCGGCCACCTGCACGCGAATACTCGTTCGCTAACAGCAGCAGCAACGTGGGAAATTCCATCGTCACACAAAAACCACCAACGAGGGACTCAGATGGTGGTGGTTTTTAGTTAGTTCGCAATCAGAGCTCATCGGAGCAACACTCGAAGTGCATTTTCGTGCAAAAATAAAAAATAATTTATAATGTGCAAATAAGTTATGTCTTTTTATTATTTTTAACATACAGTCCACATTCAGAGCTCACCAAAGACCTATCGAAATATTGGTCCAAACGAGCCAAATGAATTAGATCCAGTGCGGTATCAAATTAATATAGAGCAGTGCAGTGCAGCCGAGCTACGGCAAAATCATTTTGTGCAGTGCAGCCGAGCTACGGCAAAAACATTTTGTGCAGTGCAGCCTAGATACGGCAAAACACTTTTGTGCAGTGCGTTACAAAAAAAAATAAATACCAAAGCAATTTGTGCCGAGCTACGAACAGTTTTGTGCAGTAAAAACATTTTGTGCAGTGCAGCTGATATAACAAAACAAAAAGTGCAGTGCAAATCGTATTAAAATACGATCAGTCGTGGTGAGGCAGCATAAAAAAAATATATAAAAAAACATTATTGTAAGAGCTCAATTCCGTGTGTGGGCACAGCGTTTCCGAAGGGTTGACCTGGACTGCTGTGAGTCACATATGGTCTTACGGTGCGAGCGCAATTCATTCAAAAGCTAAGCAGTGCTTAAAAATAAAATTAGTGCAAGTGCAAAGAAACGTTAAGACAGAGCAAGTGCAATGGGCGACCTAGCAAGGCGTGACGTATTCCGTGCGTCTATCTTACGAATGGCGAAGGCAGTGACGGAAGACTGTTTTAGTCAAGCGGATCAAGATTTCCTCAAAACCAAGCTTGAGGCAGCGGAATCCGCCTTCGAGAAACTCCTGGTAGAGCACATGAAGTTGGTGGAAAAAGCCACTACTGCAGAAGAGCTGGAAGCGCACAACGAATATGTGGCATCAGTGGAAGAAGCGCACCACGTCGTTGTCGCCAAATTGCGCGCGCGCATATCTCAGCTGGAACCAAAGAGTGCATCTAGTGAAGGGGCCAGTGGTTCGGCCACCCCTCAACCCAACGTCATACAGGTTCGGCAAGAGCGGCCGTCGAAAATTCCCGTATTTAAGGGTGATTACACAAAATGGCGTGAGTTCAGGGATCAGTTCTTGACAGAAGTACATAACAACTGCGGAATGGCCCAGGTCACAAAAATGCGCGAACTCAAGCAGGTATTAGAAGGTGCGCCAGCAAGGCTGATTAGCAGATGGCAGGTCACCGAAGGGAATTATGCGGATGCTTGGGCAAAGCTGAACGAGGTCTACGACAACAAACAAAACATCGTGGATGCCCATTTAAATGCCCTGCACGCGATTCCGAACATCGGAAGGGACTCTTGCAAATCACGAGAAATACGGGACCTTGTCAATGAAGTGAACGTACATTTAAGTTCGTTGAAGGTGCTTGGTCTAGATACATCATCATGGGACCCAATCATAGTGAATATGCTCAGAGCGAGACTAGATACAGAAACCAACCACGCTTGGCAGATGATCAGGGAAGACGTGTGCCAGATAGCGACATTAAAGGAATTTCTGCAGTTTTTGGAGAGAAGAGCGAGCGCACTCGATTCAGCATTCTACGACCAGTTTGAAAAATCAATCGGAAGAGCAAACAACGTGCAATACAACGTGAAGAACAACATGGGCACCCCATCCAGCGGAAGAAGAAACGGGGCACCACCAAAGTGTCCTTTGTGCAAGGCGCAGCACCCCTTGTTTCGTTGCGGGGATTTTTTGGCGCTATCAATTCAGAGCAGAGGCGAAAAAGTGCGCAGCTGGAAGCTATGTACCAATTGCCTCAGGAGCGGCCATCTGGCACAAGGCTGTCAATTCGGAGCGTGTCGAAGATGCGACAGGAAGCACAATAGTGTGCTTTGTCCAGAGCAGGACACCCCAGGAAGAAGTCAAGCGGTGGTGACACACGTAGAGCAGCTAAATCAACCATCCACCTCCCGGGCAGCAAGATGGAGCGAGGCAGAGGCATAGCAACCAGTGCATCCATCGCGCGCATATCGGAACAAGGAGCACGTCATCCCGTCGCAGAGCGCAGAAAAGATTGGGATTCGACCAGGTTCCGACAAAATCGAGCTGAGCAGTGAGAAACTTGATTGCGCACTATTAGCTACGGCGTGCATCAAGGTAAGGAGCGGAGCAGGACAACCGTATGAGGCAAGAGCACTCCTAAATTGCGGGAGCCAGATAAACCTCATCACGGAAAGGTGCGTCCAAAGAATGGGCATTAAAAGGAGCAAGTGCGATTTCCAAGTGCAAGGAATCGGTTCCAACACTGGCGTGCGTATCACAGGAACCGTATATGTGACGATATCATCACGCATTGAGCCAACCTTCGCAATGAACTGCCAGTTGTTCATCATCGCGAAGATAACTTCATACCTCCCCACCAGAGATTTACCGCAAGTGCAACACGCGGCTGTGAGCGAGCTAAAACTGGCTGACGAGGGCTTTAACAAACCAGCCAGAATAGAGATACTACTTGGGGCACAAGTATGGGCAGATGTTATCAAGAGCAACGTCAGAAAATATAAATCAGGGCTGACGGCGCAGGACACGAGCTTCGGTTGGATATTGTTTGGCCAGATACAACCGAATCCAGAGCAAGCGATTCGAACTACACTTCTAGCCACAGAATCGCCAGACGTGCAACTCAATGAACTGTTGAGAAGATTTTGGGAGATGGAGGAGCTGAGCGAACCAAGAGCCAAATCGGCGGATGATGAATGGGTCGAAGGAAATTTCATGAGCACACATTGGCGCGACCCGTCCGGACGATACGTAGTAACTATCCCTATTAATCCACATGCGCAGACATTGGGTAGTTCCAGAGCAGTCGCCATGAAACGATTTCTCCAACTTGAGAAGAGACTAAGTGCAGACAGTGAGCTGAAGGAAAAATACGTCAACTTCATGCGCGAGTACCACGAGCTGGGCCACATGGTGATTGCCACGAGATCACCGCGAGCAGACAAGTGCACATACCACATACCTCATCATTGCGTCTCGAAGAAATTTCGTGTCGTCTTCGACGCATCGTGCAAGAGCGACAATGGCGTATCGCTCAACGACGTGCAGTTTCACGGACCAAAACTCCAGGATGACTTGGCAACAATACTCACCCGTTTCCGCAGTTATAAGGTAGCAGTCAGCGCTGACGTGCGGAAAATGTTTCGACAGGTGCGCGTCGACCCGGAGCAATGGGATCTCCAAAGAATATTTTGGAGAGAAAATCCCGATCAAGAGCTAAATGAGTATTGGCTAACCGTCGTCACCTATGGCATGGCGTCCAGTGGCTTCAACGCGGTTAGAGCCATGATCCAATGTGCATCGGATAATGAGCAGGCATACCCCCAAGCATACGAAGCCGTTATCAAGAACTTCTACATGGACGATATGCTTACTGGAGCGGATTCCGAGCAAGGAGCAGTTGAGCTGACCCAGTCTATATCTGAGTCATTGAGCAAGGGCGGTTTCGAACTGGATAAGTTCACTTCAACGAGCGAGCAGGTGCGAGCAGCTTTTCCGGGCACAGAAAACCCAAGTGCAGAGCACATCTTCCCTGAAGAGGCCGGGACTTCGATACTGGGCCTGGTATGGAACTCTTCAACGGACGAGATACGCTTCAAGGTGCAATCGGATGAAGCGGAGAGCAGGAGAATACACCACCCACGGTATGGCCACTGGGGCGGATAACGGCTGTTCATCAGGGGCCAGATGGACTTGTACGTAGTGCAGACGTGCGAACCGAGCATACAACATTAGCGCGACCGGTGCAGAAGCTATGCGTCCTCCCCAAGGACGAAGAGAGCGATACCAATTGAAGAACACCCTTCAATTGGGGGGGGGGGAATGTCTACGACACATAGGCATTCTTAGGAGCAAGGGGTGACAATCACCAACTATCAAGCAGCAGGGCAGCTGCAGCGAAGCAATACTCCATCGTGCGGATAACAGTGGTTGCGACCGGCAACCAGAACAAAAATCACACAGAGCAATTTCGCACCGCTATCCCATCGTCTGGCAACGGTTGTTGCGACCGGCCACCTGCACGCGAATACTCGTTCGCTAACAGCAGCAGCAACGTGGGAAATTCCATCGTCACACAAAAACCACCAACGAGGGACTCAGATGGTGGTGGTTTTTAGTTAGTTCGCAATCAGAGCTCATCGGAGCAACACTCGAAGTGCATTTTCGTGCAAAATAAAAAATAATTTATAATGTGCAAATAAGTTATGTCTTTTTATTATTTTTAACATACAGTCCACATTCAGAGCTCACCAAAGACCTATCGAAATACCTTTTTGGCCGTGTGCCCCACATTCCTGATGCCCCTTCCTTGGGTGAAAAAATAGTTTTCTTCTTTGGGTTTGTGGTCGTTCGGGTGTAGGGTCCACGGATCGTTCTTCTCCACCAACCATCATGTAATCCCCATCGTTATATTTAGACCACTTTTGTCTGATCCTGCCAAACGTGAGACGCTCAATGGTCTTCGACGATGATCGGATGATGTATTTATATGGACCACCTGTCGCACGTTTCCTTTCTTGTTGTTTCGTCGTAAGTCTCCACACTCTCTCGTGGGCTGAAAAACTCAGATTTTGCAACTCCTTTTCGAATAGACCTCTGTCGCACTGTTCGAGGTTGCATTTCAAAGGTCTAAAAGTCATGAACCAGTGGCTGATGGAACCATGGCTGCCCACGACTTTATCCAGTTTCTGCTTTTGCGATAAAAAAGAAAAGTGGAAGCATGGAGTATGGAGACAAAGATGAAACCACGAGCTATACAGCGACATACCCCTGGTTAAAAGAAAACTCAGCATTGGACATTTAAGATGGCTAGGATATGATGAGCGAATAGACACAAATACCCCATCGAATATACTCGGTCTTCGATTCCAAGCCATACGTCGGACGCAGTTGCGGAAGACCACGCCTTAAGTGGCGCCCAAGTAGAAACTGACCTCAACCCACTCAAAGGGCGCAACTGGAGGCAGCTAGGTAAGGACCGGGCCAATTGGAGAGGCATGTTTGTTGAGGCCCAAATTCATTCCAGACTGTAGCTCCACTTAAGTAAGTATGTAGAGGTTTTTTGCATCTGGAAGTCCTTTTTAGTCGTCGGCTTCTGAAGGATATTTGTTGAATTAGATTTCCTTACAACTGGAATATTATATTTCAACGCGATTTTGCTGCTTGAAAACTTTGGTACATCAAGCCTTCAAGTCCTTATTGCTCGTCGTCTACTTGTGTCTTCCCTGAAGCCTGTTAGTTACATAGCTTTTCCTTCTAGCTGGTATATCGCCTGCCAAAGCTGTTTTTCTGCTTAAAGTCGTCAAGTCCTTATTGCTTGACGTCTATTTGCGTCTTCCCCGAAGGCTGTTAGTTAAATTTCTTTTCCTTCTAGCTGGTATATCGCCTGCCAAAGCTGTTTTTCTGCTTAAAGTCATCAAGTCCTTACTGCTCGACGTCTATTTGCGTCTTCCCTGAAGGCTGTTAGTTAAATTGCTTTTCCTTTTAGCTGGTATATCGCCTGCCACAGCTTTTTTGCTGCTCGAGTTCTTTAAGTTCTACCTTGCATCTTCCATTTCAGCAAACTTCAGAATACCTTCTCTATGCCAGTGGGCTCAATGACCTTGTGTTAAGTGCGTTGGACTATTAAGAGATGGGTCATGGTTTAAACCCCGGAGGTAACAGTATCCTAGTTATTTTCAATGCCTCCCCACCTCTTGCGAAAGTCTGGCGAACATCGAAGCGTACAAAACTATCATGACAAGCCCCTCGAAATCGGTGTTTTACTAGAGCTCCCACTATTTATGGGGAAAATATAGCCTAGGTTTGAACTCCTGTACGGACCGTTAATGCCAGATATCACCTTTTCACGACAGAATCTCCTCTAATTGAGCTTTTTCTTTGGCAGGTTTTTGAGATAAGTTAGGAAGTATCTGGCATTGCAGATTCACCCTTGTTGGGAGAATCAATTTGGACTTCCTTGATTTTTTGCAAGATCTGCCCTCAGTCGTACCCCCTACCCCTTATATCCTTGATCGTGCACTTCACATATTCTCGGTTTTTTTCTCCTGAAAGAACCGGTACTCCGTCTTTCTTCTTTGCAGCTTCTTCAGCTCTCATCTTCGACTGCACCGTTGCATTGTAGAACTAATTTTTGGGTCAAGGAATATGCATTCTGTAAAGATCAAGATGCTCTCTTGCGGTTGCAGTCTTTCCATAGAGATCCCATTATTTCGTCCGCATTCCTGATTTGGCCGCAACAAGGTCTTAGTCCATGTTAGCTCCCCTTGTTTTGTCATAATGTGGTCAATTTGTTTGACAGTTTATTGGTCTGGACTCATAGGCCATGATATCCTATCTATAAGAGGATCAAGTTGAGAAAACCGTTAGTTCGCTACTGTGTAATGTAGCTCCGCAGCGAATTCTAGTCAGTTTCCAGACGTTATGGCACGTATATGGTATACGTTGTTCAATTTATGCAACGTAGTTGAGGATAAATGGAATCCTTAGGCCGCCCTTTAAAATACTTTCGCTTTCTTAGAAAATATAAGTGAATGGACACATTCTCGTCACTCTCTTATTCAATCTTCGGCAAAGTTTCTACGAGTATGCATCTGGAACGTACGCTGGCTAGATGCATACTCGTAAGTTATTGTACGTGATCGTTCAGGGTCTGGTTAGTTTGGTATATAAGGGGATCCGTTTTGTCTCTCTCATAACTAGGTAGATTTTAACGTGGTAATAAAGTTATGCTGACGGCACAACCCCTAACCTTGGAGAGCCAGTTCCAATTTATGAGTTACGCCACGGACACGGATCAGCAATATCCACTATTGGATTGCACCCTAGCTTTGGCCTTTTGGCTCATCCGCCACCATCTCTGTTCAAGCCACTTGTCTAGCTGTTTTCTATATGACCTTTTGTCCGAATATGTCGAAGCAGCTCAGATAGGTTGTTTACATTGTCCATCATAACTGCGTCTGTACATGCCACCGTTGATTGGGGAATCCTAATTAATTTTGGTCCCCCGATTGGCATTTTATTTCCCACCTTCTTCGCATATCTGCAGAGAGTTCCTTTAACCGCCACCACACATTGAGAGTCCCTGCCTAAGGCAATGCGGCCTTCCATCCTCTCCTAGCCTGTTCACGGGCATCCAGTCATTATGTCCAAGCGCCCTGGATTCCCTGATCACTTGATCCCTGTAACAGGAGGTAGGTTCGGTTTCTTGTCGTCACAAACTTTACTTATTTTACTTAACGGGGTCCCGACACATTGAGAGTCTATGACTGAGACAATGCAGCCTTCTATCCTCTCCAAACCTGGGCTTGGGCAACCAGTAATTCTGTCCAAAAGCACTGGCATCCGCGATCGCTTGATCTTGAACAGGAGGTTTGGTATTTCTTAGCGTCTTAAACCTAAAGGCTGAGATTCGAAGATTCTCTTGCCTGGAGAATTATTGTTAATTTGCTCGATGTGGCTAAGTCATGTAGTCTACGTGTTTTAACCTCATAAAGTTCGCGATTGTATCTTCTCCTCCATTCGCTTTGCTTACATACACGACCGCTTTTCTGCTCATTGTTCAACACTCGGCACCGTGAAGAAGGACTGGTAGGGTTAGAGTCCGGTAGAGTAAAAATTTAGACTTTCGGGTTTTCTAAGGTCTGTCTTCGTCGTATTTTCACTAGGGTGTCATTGTGTCATTTTGACTCCAAGGTAGATTTACTCTATAAGTAGCTCAAATTTGTTTCTATAGCGACATTTTAACCTTGTCCTATATTTTCTTTCGATAGCTTTGTTCGTTGATAGTCTATCCGTTGTTTCGTTCGCTGTAACTACAAGACCAACGTGTATAGTCTGTTCATCAAATTCTGTTTACGCACGCATGGAGCGACATATGGGGCGACTATCGCTTCTGGGGCACCAAAAATCCGCGAATAATGCACGAGAAGCCATTACACCCGCTCAAAGTTATGCTTGATGCGCTGTTCACGCTGGAGGAGTCATCGGGCCATTTTTTTTTTTCGAGAACGCCGCTGGTCAAACGACGGTGCGCGCTATAGAGGAGGACATTTGGTTCCAACGGGACGGAGCAACGGCACACACTGCGCGAACCACAACCGATATTCTGAAGGGCCAAACAACATCGGATGACTTCTTTTGGCCCACCTTGTACTTGGTCTCACCCTAATTTACATCCTACGGCTAGTAGGATCTTGTAGGCGATATTTTCACCGCTATTTCCGGTAGCCTTGTTAAGCTTTAGTTTAGATATTTCTATCGTCATTTCAAATAGGTGTAGTGGTTGGTGGTCTCAACTACGTTCATTCCTGGTTCATCTCGACAGGTTTCTATTCGCGCTTTATATCCTGGGTTTTGACTTTGGTTAAACTTACTCACTCATTCCTGGAGTGGCACCTCTCTATATCCTTGATCATGCGCTTTTTTTGCTCGTTTTCTTCAATCTGAACAGTCGGCGTTCTTCCCCTCTTTTTTCGCCTATAGAGCCTACTGGCAGCTCTCGTCTTCACCAGCAGCATAGCCTTGTAGGACTCGTTTTTGGGTTCGATCATCTGTTGACATTCCTCATCAAATCAAGGTTCTTGCTGTAGGGTGCGCGAGAGCCTGCGTTCCTATTTTAAAGCAAACTGCCAAATGTTTGACTTTTTTGAAGAATTGCCGGATGTACTTCTTGTCGTGAGACTCTTCGATTTCTCTGAGCTGGGAGGCTTCGTTTTTTCGTTTATCCTAAGCAGGATTTTCTTCTTTTCCCTTCTACCTGCTCAATAGTCTTCCCACGCAGCGGGGGTTTTGTGTTGTACCCCCTTAATATGTGCCCCTTCTCTTATCGGGCTCCCGACCCGTGAAGAGTCTCTGCATGAGACACTGCAGCTTTCCTTCTTCTTCGACGGATCTCCACTAGATTGTCATTCGTGGAGTCTATGTTTACTCCGAGGTAGGTGAACTCCTTAACTACCTCGAAATTGCTGCTATCAATAGTGACGTTTTGTCCTAAGCGGTGGAGAGATACTTGTTTGTTTGTTGAGAGCATGTACTGTCCTGTCCTTATTTAATTCAAGGCCAACGGATTTCGCCTGTTCTTCAATCGCCTTGAACGCTTTTATCATGTTGGGAGCGACCGATTATGCCAATATCGTCTGCATAGCCGAGCAGCTGGACGGACCTGTTGAAAATAGTGCCATACTGGTACGTGGCGATTAGTGTGTTGCAGAACGGTTTTAGACGTTCACACAGTACGTTCGATAGGATCTTGCATGCGACGTTAAGCAGGGATATGCCTCGATAGTTCTTGCAAGACATAGGATCGCCTTTTTTGTAGATGGAGCATATGATCGGGCATGTTTTCTTCCACCCATACTTGGTTGATGATTCGGTGCGTGCTCCCTACCAAAACATCACCACCGTAGTTTAAAAGCTCCGCTGGTAAGCCATCAGAACCTGCTTTCTTGTTATTCTTAAGCTTTTTTATAGCTAGGCCAACTTATTCTAACTATGTGGTGGAACTCGTTATTAATTGACTGGACCTGGGTTCTCTTCTTGCCCTATCACTCTCTCTACATGAAGCCCATTTAGGAGCTGTTGGAAATGCTGCTTAAACACATCTACTACTCCCTGCGCTTCGGTGACTAGGTTTCATTCGCTGTCTCGAAGAGCCTACGTTCCGGTTTTTTAGCCAGCAGCCAGTTGCTTGGCTTTTTTATAAACCTGCGGATGTTGTTATGATCGCGCGACTCTTCGATCGCCTAAGGCTGGGAGGCTGCGTAAGCTCTCTTCTTTCTACGCAGAGTCTTCTTTTCCTCCCTTCTCCTGGCTCGATAGTCTTCTCTCGTTGCACTTGTTTTGCGCTGCAGCGGTTACTTGTGTGCATCTTCTTCTTGTACACGCATTCATCATCATACCACGGGCTCTTTCTCGGGGATGGCTGGTACCCTATATCCTTGATGATGTCTGGCACCACTGATTGTTGGTGTCTGTGGTAGGTGAGTGCACAGAGGAGAGTTTCATACTAAGGCTCTGGCTACTGCGGGTGTGCTAGGGTGTCCAACGTCGAATTTCTTCTTCTGGACAGTTCACAGCTTCTTCCCGTTGGACAGTCGAGCTCTGAATTTAGCTGCGACAAGAAAATGGTCAGAGTCGACGTTTGCCCCTCGGAATGTGTGCACGTCGAGGATGTTGGATGCGTGCCTCGCATCGATAAGCATATGGTCGATTTGGTTGGCGGTTCGACCGTCTGGAGAGCGCCAGGTTGCTATGTGGATCCTTAGCCTTGGGGACCTAGTGCTGCTTATCACCATATTACGAGCTGCTGCAAAGTCGATTAATCGGTAGCCGTTGTCTGTTGTCGTTTCGTGGATTTTGTGCTTACCAACTAAACCGCCAAAGATGTTTTCCCTTTCCGACTTTAGCATAGAAATCCCCGAGCTTTGACAACACACTCCGAACAGGTTCCGTAGGCTCCATCCCGGAGGTCATAAAATTTCTCCTTGATGGGATCTTCAGCCTCGTCGGTAATGGCGTGTGCACATATTAGGCTTTTGTTTTGGAACGTAGCTTTGATGCGGATCACAGAAAGGCGATCACTTATCGGCTTGAAGTCAATGACTTTTGTCTTAAGCCGATTTCCCACAATGAATCCGCATCCTAATACATGCAATCTTTTGTTGCAGCTTTAAGAAATGTCGCAATTTGTTCTCTTCATCATACCTGATCCTATCCATCGTATCTCCTGGATTGCGGTTATATCTGCCTTGTTCCGCGTGAGGACAGATTCAAGTTTTTGAGTAGCACCCGGGCTGTGGAGTGTTCGTACATTCCAGGTACATACTCTCAGATTATAGTCCATTGACGTTCCGGGTCTTGTTGCAATATGAGGAGTTTCATTATCCTAGGCTGGTTATGTCTCTCTCATAACTTATGGTTTTTTTTCCTGGTCGGGAAGCTATCCCGACGGCACAACCCGCAAATTGGGGCTAGCCCCTTGTTTTGACCTTAGGACAGCGGGCCGGAAACACCGATGTCAGTAGCCCATTTTGGGATATGAGCGCAGCCGTTGACCCATTGAAGGCTCCTCCGCCACCAACTCTTTTCCAACACCCTGGCTCAGTATTGGAAATCCCTATAGACCTGGTGTTCAAATATGTCGAAGCAGCTCATATAGGTATTACACTACCATTTCGGTCTAACTGGAGCCACCGTTGACTCCATCTAGGGAATTTCTCCGCTGCCGCCTGAGAGTAAGTGCCTTAGTGAGAGGACACTTCTAAATAGCGAGGGCACCTTTTCGTTGGTGGACAGTTTCAAATTCCAAAATTTTCAAATTATCTAGGGGTCTTCAATCCGATTCGCGTTGGCCCATTTATTTTATCCAGCCTCAACTGCAAAGTGGTTCTTCCAAAAAAAAACAATCCTGCATGCGATAAACATTATTTCCGACCTGAAACGGCAATGCAAAGCCAAATTGTCAAACCATGACAATCATATTATTTAAACGTTTAAGTCCCCCTGGTATTTCCATCCCCATCAACCCCAGAATGCAACATTTTAAAACAAATAAATGGCCTCTCCAAAAATTTTAATGTGCACATTGCGCAGATAAAATAAAATTTAACGAGTCAATGATCCATTAAGTTCCGTTGCCAAATCACTTCCATACGACACCCGAAAACCGAGCACACACTTAAAATGCAATATTTGCCTAAGTATTTCTTAAAT
Organism: Rhingia campestris; assembly: GCA_932526625.1. NCBI lineage: Eukaryota > Metazoa > Arthropoda > Insecta > Diptera > Syrphidae > Rhingia > Rhingia campestris. The sequence goes on along the minus strand of OW052185.1, from coordinate 13,132,941 downwards.
TGTATCTCGTTCCACTTTGTGCGCCAGCAGAACACTTAAAAAAAAAAAACGTTCCACACATTGTCTTGTTTCTTACCTAATGGATGAGCCATTGTATCTTTCGCCCGAGCGAAGAGTGTGTTTGTGAATTTCTTTATTTATCGCCGTCATTCATTTATATCTCTTTTTTATGAAATTTATTTTCTGAAACATTTTCTTTTTGTTTTCGAAAATATAAAAACGTTCACACTTGGGGGTGCGCGCTCGCCTTATATCCTTCGACTTGATTGCCAAATTGTTTATAGAACGCCTAAATCGGAAGCCAGCACTCGCTCATTGTTTTGAGATTTTTTTTTCAATTTTTTTTTGTGTCAGAAACGCAATTAGTTGGTCCAGTCTAAATATACCTTTGGGTCAGGTATTCAAAAACACACGTTTCTGGGGGAAAGTTTGTTTCAAAATATGTACTCACCTTCATGAGACATTTTCGGACGGCATTTTTCGGACGAGATGGTGTCTAAAACGCAAAATATTCTGAAATGGGTGACTACGGGGTGTTTATGTGAGGCGAATGCCTATTTATTTTGGAACACTTTTGTCTAAACAAATGATAATGGCGGGGCAAAATGTTTACAAACGTGGGTGACGGATTTGTTTTGACATTTGCAAATTTACAGTGAACCATAAAAATGAGGTTACACCATCTCGAGGTTGAAATGTATATAAAGGCAGGCGGTGTTGATTTTTATAATTTTTTTTTTTGCATTATTTGTGTCACAGGATGGTCGAAATCCTTTTGGTTTCACGTGCGATGTGGGCTATAGCGTCTGTTTATGGAAGGAGATAAAACGAATTTTATTATGTCGCTAAAATACATTTAAAATGTCACCTACTTGTCAACGGTTGAGGTGATGATTTTATGGGTACTAAAAAAAATTCGTTGACTTGCTGTCAGAGACAGCGCAGCTGTCTTCTGTTTAATGATGTGTGAATAAAATTTTGCATTAACGAGAGCTGCAAGAATGTGTAATGGGTTGCTAAGAGGATTTTTAGACGTTATGGAATGCAGACAAATCATTCGAATTGATTACAGGTTCAGAATGTTAAAAACATTAAAACCACCTGATGTTGTTATAATTTTCACTCGCTACGAATTAAAAGTGTTTAAGGTCGGAGACATAACAATGATGTTCGAGCGAGACTATGTAGTTCGTTAGGGTTATGTCTCCTATCATTTTGGTACCCCATCCAGATGCAATGATGGGTTTGCTGCACCTTTGCTTTGTACTTTAAGGTCAGATAGGACAAACTTTCGTTGTATTTTTGGCAACTGCGGACATGTGGTCATTTCTAATAATTTCATGCTGATACACATACCAAGCATGGTTTCGAAAATGCAAGCACCATTCATGTTAAAATAGGCGTTCTATGTTCCAGATCGTGTGGAGTTGCTCCACACGGCTCCCATCGGACGCGTCCTCGGCTGGCGGATAGAAGAATTCTCTGCAGAAATGGACCAAAACTAACTAGAGGTAGGTTTCCTATCGAAAAACCATCCCAGATGACAGTAAATGAATTCCCAAGATGTAATCAAAGGTGTCGTCTAGAGTCCCAGTTGGGATGGAAAAAGCAAACAACCTATTTGCGATGCTCCGACATTTTTGGATAGGAATCTCAGGGTTAATCAGGCACTATGAACAAATATGGTGGCGGAAGTGCTGATAGGCCAACAGCAGCGCTCAATACCGTGTTGGATACTGATGACGCCTGTCCTAGGGGTATCTAATAAATTGGAGCTGGCCCCAGTTTGGCGGATGTACTTTTGGTTAACAATGCACTCACGGACAATGTTTTTGTTACGAAGCATCTAAGAGACTTGGAAAGGATTCATTTTATTGTTGACGACCATGCTAAACGAAAAAAATGCACAACGACGTTCGTTTATATGCACCTGGAATGTGGAAACATTAAACAGCAGAGGTGCAGGTGAACAACAAGCGGAAGCTCTAAGATGCTACAAAGCAGACATTACTGCCACCCAGAAAATACGATGGGATACTTACTTACTTAAGTGGCGCTACAGTCCGGAATGAACCTGGGCCTCAACCAACATGCCTCTCCAATTAGCCCGGTCCTTAGCTAACTGCCTCCAGTTGCGCACTCCAAGTTGGTTGAGGTCGGTTTCCACTTGTGTGCGCCACTTAAGGCGAGGTCTTCCTCTACTGCGTCCGACGTCTGACTGGGAATCGAAGACTCTGCGAGCCGGAGTATTGGTGTCCATTCGTTCTACATGTCCTAGCCATCTTAAACGTCCAATGCGGAGTTTTTTGACCAGGGGCATGTCGCTGTACAGCTCGTATAGTTCTTGGTTGAATCTTCGTCTCCATAGCCCGTCAACGCAAACGGGACCGAAGATTTTCCGAAGAATTTTCCTCTCGAATCTACCAAGGATTTCTTCATCCGCTTTTGATACGGTCCATGCTTCAGCGCCGTAGAGCAGGACTGGGATGATCAGGGTCTTATATAGGATCTCCTTAGTAGTTCGAGTGAGGGCTTTACTACTAAATTGCCTTCTTAGCCCGAAGAAACAGCGGTTGACAAGAGTAATTCTTCGTTTAATTTCTGACGAGATGTTGTTGTCAGAGTTAATAGCGGAGCCGAGGTAGACAAAGTCCCGTACTACCTCAAAGTTATATCTGTCAATGGTGACGTTCTGTCCAATTCGTCGATGTTGTGTGTCCTTTCGTGTTGACAGCATATACTTAGTCTTACCCTCATTTACTGCTAAACCCATTTTCGCCGCTTCCTTCTCTATACTAGCAAACGTGGCTATGACATCACGTTGAGTCCTACCAATGATGTCAATATCGTCAGCGTATGCTAGTAGTTGCACCGACTTTTGGAAAATTGTGCCTCTGGTGTTGGCTTTGGAGTTTTGCACAATTCTCTCAAGAATCAGATTAAAGAAGTCACATGACAGCGCATCGCCTTGCCTAAATCCTTTTTTGGTATCGAATGTGTCGGTGAGGTCGTTTCCGACCCTGATGGAGCAGCGAGAATTCTCCATCGTCATCCTATACAAACGGACGAGCTTGGGCGGTATAACAAAACTAGACATGGCTCTGTATAGTTCGTCTCTCTAATTGCTGTCGTATGCGGTTTTGAAATCGATGAATAGGTGGTGGGTATCGATTTGCACTTCTTGGGTTTTTTCCAGGATCTGCGGAAGTATGAAGATTTTATCAGTTTTGGACCTTCCTGGCCTAAAACCACACTGATAAGGGCCGATCGGATTGTTGGTGAACGGTTTCAGACGTTGAGGACACTTATGCCTCTGTCGGCATATTTTCATCCGACCAGATTTGGCTTATGAGTTGGTGGATGTTACTTACCAAGTCATCTCCGCCGGCCTTATAGAGCTCAGCGGGAAGGCCGTCATTTCCGGCAGCCTTATTAAGCTTGAGTTTAGATATGGCTATCCTCACTTCACTTAGGTCGGGTGGTTGTCAGTTTTCGTTGTCGTTGCCAATATTAAATGGTTCGTTCTGCCTGACAGCGGAATATTGTTCGTCATCGCCGTTTAACAGTCTGCAGAAGTGGTTCTTCCATATCCTCAGCATCGACTGTGTCTCAACTACAATATTTCCTTGTTCATCTCGACAGGATTCTGTTCGAGCCTTGTATCCTTGGCTTTGACGTTTTACACTTTAGTAAAACTTGCGAACATCGTCCCTGGAGTGGCACCTCTCTATATCCTCGATCGCGCGCTTTTCTTGCTCTTTTCTTCTTTCTGAAAAGCCGAAGTTCTTCCCTTCTTCTTTGCCTATAGAGCTCAATGGCAGCTCTCGTCTTCACCTGCAGCTTAGCCTTGTAGGCCTCGTTCTTGGCTGCAAGCATCTGTCGGCATTCCTCATCAAACCAGGGGTTTCTTGCTGGTGGGCGCGAGAAACCTAGCACATCAGTTGCGGCTGATCTAATGGCCTGTTGGCATCGTTGCCATTGCTCTTCGACATTCGATGCTGGTGGTATGGTATTAATCGAGAGGTTAAGGGATACGCTTTGTGCGAAGGTCTTGGTGGTCTCTTGCGATTGCAGTCTTCCGACATTAAATTTTTTCACAGCATTTCTGGATTGTTGTGGCGTGGTGGATATCCGCATTCTTACCTTGGCTGCTACAAGGTAGTGATCCGAGTCGATGTTAGCTCCTCGGAATGTTCGGACATCCAAAATACTGGATGCGTGCCTCTTATCTATCGCAATGTGATCAATTTGGTTGACCGTTCGTTGATCTGGAGACCGCCATGTCCCCTTATGGATATCGAGGTGAGGAAACCGTGTGCTGGCTATAGTGGCATTTCGTTCCGTAGCGAAATCAATTAGCCTAAGTCCGTTACCAGACGTGTTGTCGTGTAGGCTATGTTTTCCGACAATACTTCTATAGATGTCTTCTCTTCCTACCTTTGCGTTAAAATCTCCCAGCACGATTTTAACATCGTACTTCGGTAGTCGCTCATAGGTTTTGTCGAGGAGCTCGTAGAAGCAATCCTTAGCTATATCATCTTTTTCTTACGTCGGAGCGTGAGCGCATATAAGGCTTATGTTGGCGAATTCGGCCTTGATGCGGCTTGTTACTATGCGTTCGCTGATGTCTTGGAAACATAAGACTTCTTGCCTAAGTCTGGCACTTATAACAAATCCGCATCCGAATAGTCGCTGTTTCTGCTCACTATAACACGGTCCGTAGTAGATGTCACAGTTCATCCTCTTTTTGCCCGGCCCATCCCATCGTATTTGCTGGATGGCAGTAATGTCTGCTTTGTAGCAGTTTAGGGCTTCCGCTAGTTGTTCGCCTGCACCTCTCCTGTTTAATGTTCTCACATTCCAGGTGCAGATACGAACGTCGTTGTCCTTTTATCGTTTAGCAGGGTCGTCAACAATAAAATCAGTCCTTTCCGAGGCTATTGGTTGCTTCGTAACAATATTTTTTTCTGTGGGTGGGTAGTTTACCCAAAGCACAACCCCCAACCTGGAGGGCCAGTTCCAGTTTATTAGATACCCCTAGGACACGGGGCCATCAGTATCCACTACGGGATTGAGCGCTGCCGTTGGCCTTTCGGTTCATCCGCCACCATCTCTGTTCAAGGGGCCTGACTAACCCTTGAAATTCCTAGACAACCTGTTGTCCGAATATGTCAGAGCAGCTCATCTAGGTTCGCCTGGGACAGCAGGCCGGGTATTAATCCGTGCCATTCTCACCAGGGTGTTTATAGTGTTGCTGTTTTTCGTCGTGTTATCAACACTCGCACTTATCGTTTAGCAAGTCAAATCCGGTTGGATGAGACCAGTACCCGATGGTTACCACTTGGAGGTAAAAATAAGCACATTTGATGTGTAGTCAGAGTTACAACACTGGGCATTGCCAAGTTAACGCCAGTCAGAGTCTACCCTCGTCTAAAACACCCAACCCAAATACGATGGGATGGGCCGATCAAAAAGAGGATGTTAAACTGTGACATCTACAATCGACGGTGTAATAGTTAACAAAACAGAGGCCATTCGGACGTGGTTTTCTTATAACTGTCAGACTTAAGCAAGGTATCATAGAAATGCTTTATTCGTTTGAAAGGCTTATCAAGATCATTATTAATGGAATACAACATCGTTCAGTTATCCACCGAGGCTGTTCTGGATGGCGCGCATCCAAAATATCCAATTTTTCATGACTCTGGCGCAAAAATCAGGCTGAATTTGACCAATCGATGGCCTGGGCTACATTGGCTTTGAGGACCTTTTTGGTTTATGATTTATTCGCACAGAAGTATGACTTCATCGAAACCGACAAGAAAAAGTCTAACACTCTCAAATCGCACGATGTCGGTATCCAGTTCACATAACCTCCACGTTAAACCACCATGCCCTCGAATCCCTCGTGCAGAATTTCCAATATGGCGTAAACTGTATGGCACGAAGCGCCGTCCTGTTAAAACCACATGTCGTTGGTGTCCAAAACATCTAATCAAGGTAATCAATAACATATAGGACTCGCCGTTCACGGTCATAGCCTGCAGTGCAGTGCGTTCAACGTATAGCGTCTAGACGTGTTTTTATTTCTGTGCTTATTTCATCGTTTAAAAGTAATTTATTTGTATTAAAATCGCGTTTCGTGTTTTTTAATCGTTTGTATTTTACTTTATTTCGTTTACTGTTGATATTTTGTTCTAATTGAGAGCTTTAATATAAAGTCTCAACTCTTCAATCAAATTATCATCTACAATATTAACAATAATCAGTGTTCCTTTGTTATTCGTGTTTGACATTAAACAGCTGTTTTTGCTGTATAATAACATTGCCTACTTTTGGTATTTGCCTTTCCGTTTAAATTTATTGCATACTTTGTGGCATACATTTTGTTATTTAATCCCTGTCCTGTTAAATCACTGCATTACTTCTCGAAATTATGTCTTGCTTTGAATGTTCCATTGAATTGGGGCCTAATGAGCCGTACGTCCTTTGTAGTGGCATCTGCGGATGTTTTGTCCACTATAGTTGTGCAAAACTCGACCAAGTCACTTTTAAAAAATTGAGTCATTTACCGAATTACCACTACTTCTGTCGTAAATGTAATTTTACAAGAGCTGTATCATTGTGTACGAAGGTTCAAGACAATAGCACCCAAATAGGTGATCTAAAATCGTCGATTGCTGAGTTGAATTCCACAATTTTGGATTTGACTAAATCGCTGTCCTTGATAAACAACGTTGCTTCAACACATGTTTTACCACGTACTCATCCATCATCATCATTATCATCGCCAGTTAATTCTCCGACGTGCCCACCGATTGTAGATGCTCATTTTACTCGCGGTGCAAAAAGAAGAGCTGAAAGACCTATTGAGCAGAAACCCAAAAAAATTAACAAAAAAATCCCGACATTGGATTGTTCTTCGTCTCGATGCTTAGTACCAACGGCTCCCTCAGCGACTTCTTTATCTCTTATAAACCTTCTATCGCCTGTAATTGTCAATAACTCCATTACGGAGCAAAGGACTATTGAAAATCCTCCTGTTCCGCAACTTGTTGTCTCGAAAATCAATGGAAATTCTACAACGGATCAGGATTGCAATAATCCGACAATTTCCATCACATCAATGGATGCAGAAGTTCTGGGTTCTGACTTAATTGCTTTGGACAGACCCTTACCGATTTTCATCTCTAACTTTCCAAAATCTACTATGGTGGCTAATGTTCAAGATTATATTCTGAAACATCGCCCGGATTTGGTTTCATCGCTTTATAAAATCAGAAAAATGAATCATAAATCTGAACGTGATTATTCATCTTTTATCATTGATGTAAAGCGCAATATGCCAGTTTATGAAATTCTCGTTGATAAAGTTTTCTGGCCTCGAAACTCAATAGTTCATCCTTTTCGGAAGCGCCGAATGGACAACGGACAGAGAGAAAGAATGAACTCGAACGAAATGTGAATTCCCTTACGCTATATTACCAAAATGTCAGAGGTCTCAAATCGAAGTTAAAATCGCTATTTCTAACAAGTCATGGTCTACTATATGATGTCTTATGTTTCACTGAAACTTGGCTCGACAAAACTGTTTTAGATAATGAAATTTTATGTAGTTCATTTAATATTTTTCGCTTCGATAGATCACCTTTCACAAGCCATAAGAAAACTGGAGGTGGCGTCTGTATTGCTGTAAAATCTGTTCTTCGTACAACTTTAATTGACTTGCCGGTAATAAGCATCGAAATGTTGTGTGTCAAAATTCATCTACTATGTCAAAATTTGTATATTTGCTGCGTTTACATTCCCCCTAATATGGACTTCGATATGTATAGTTCCTGTCTTTGTAACGTTAACTACATTGTCTCATTATGTTGTCCGGAAGATAACTTAATTATTATTGGTGACTTTAATTTGTCTGACATTGTTTGGGAGTATCTGAACGAAGATGACGAATTTCTAACAGCGCTTTCAAACCATTCAGAAAAAAGTGCTACATTTATTGAAAATATATCTGCGTGTGCCTTAAGTCAGATAAACCCTATAATGAATTCATTGGATAGAATTCTCGACCTAGTATTAACCGATGTACCTGATGGAATTTCTCTCCGCAAATCCTGTGCAATATTAAAAGAAGACGCGTACCATCCAACACTAGAATTGACTATTGACATGCCTTATACAAACTGTGATAAAACAAAACAGTTAATTTATGAATTTAATTTCAAAAAAGCAAACTTTGATAAGATGAAATGTGCGCTTTTAAATGTTGATTGGGACTGTGTATTTGTAAAAAATGACATAAATTATTCTGTAAATATGTTTTATTCTGTTCTGCGTGATTGTTTCGAAAAGTCAATTCCTGTCAGACGTGTAAGACTTGAGACTTGTTCTCCCTGGATAACACCTGAACTTAAAAGATTAAGAAATAGAAAGAATAATCTTCACAAAAAGCTAAGAAACAATTTCACCACTAACAATTTCAATAATTTTAGTAAGCTTAGAAGAGAGTTCCAGGCAAAACTTCATATTGCTTATAATGCATACATAATCAAAATAAAATCTGATTTAATTCGTGACCCATCATCTTTCTGGAAATTTGTTAATACGAAAAGGAAGATTAAAAGTACTCCAACGTTTATGACATACAAGGATACTACTTCAGATGACGATATGGAAATATGCAATATGTTTGCAAAAATGTTTAATGAAACTTATGTGACTGATGACACCACCAAAAACTGTGATAACATCTATGATACTTATGTGAAGTCCAATTTATGTGCATATGCTGAAGTACCTGATTTAATGTTAACTGACATTGTAAACGCTATTAAGAAGCTGAAATATTCGTGTTCATCTGGTCCCGACAACGTCTCGTCTTGTGTTCTTAAGAATTGTTGTGATATATTAGCTCGTCCATTATGTTATTTATTTAATTTATCTCTAACTGAATCAAAGTTTCCGGAAGTTTGGAAATCTTCTTATATAATTCCTTTATTTAAGAAAGGCCTACGAGATAATATAAGTAATTATAGAGGCATTGCAAAACTTAGTGTGATTCCTAAATTATTTGAGGCAATAATAACTGAAGACTTATCACACAAAACGAAATCAATTATATCAACTTGTCAACATGGATTTGTGAAAGGTCGATCAATTGTAACAAATCTTCTTGAGTTTTCCTCGCATGTTTCTGGTGGATTTAAGAATGGACTCCAAACCGATGTCGTTTATACTGACTTTTCGAAAGCTTTTGATCAAATAAATCATCGCATGCTGATCAATAAACTGCATTGTATTGGCCTGTCTCCGAAATACATTTTATGGATTAAATGTTACTTGTCGTCTCGTGTACAATTCGTTAAATATAAATGTCACGTATCTGGAATTATCAATGTCAAGTCTGGAGTTCCACAAGGTAGTCACCTGGGACCTCTTTTGTTTCTCCTGTTCATAAATGATTTACCTTCTGTGATAAAATACAGTGACGTCCATTTGTATGCTGATGATGCAAAAATATCTTTAACTTACAAAAATATGAACGAGCATACAAAACTACAAGCAGATTTAAATAATTTATCATCATGGTGCAATCATAATAATCTTTCACTCAACACTAATAAATGTAAAATTATGACTTTTGCTAGGACCAAAAGTTTTCATCTAATTGACTATTTTATTAGTGGCGCATGTCTTGAAAGAGTGAATCATTTTCTTGACCTCGGAGTAATTTTTGACCCTAAACTGGACTTTAAGTTGCATATCAACTCAACTATAAATAAAGCCTCTTCCCGCTTAGCTATGATTAAGCGTTGGTCTAGAGAACTTAATGACCCATATGTTACGAAAAGTCTTTATGTTGGTCTTGTGCGTTCTGTGTTGGAATTTGGATGTCAAGTATGGTGCCCATATTACGCCTGTCATATTTCACGTATTGAATCTGTCCAAAAACAATTTTTGCTGTTCGCGCTGCGTCATCTGAATTGGAATAATCGTGTACATTTACCGCCATATCGTCAACGTCTTATGTTAATTGGTCTAAACACACTTGCTGATAGAAGGTCGTCAACAAATGGATTATATGTTTTCAAACTTCTAACTGGTGAAATCAATTCGCCATATTTGTTATCATTGTTACATATCAATGTCCCAATTTACGAAAGTCGTAACTATAATTTGTTAAAAATAAATAACTCTAATAGAAATTATTTGAATAATGAACCATTGTCATTATTATGCAAGCATTTTTATCTGTATAAAAATATAATTGATTTTAATTTATCCTCACACGAGCTAAAGACTAAATTAATAAACTATAATATGTTATTTAATTTTATAGATATTAATTAAAATAGAAATATTTCAAATTAACTGTGATCAATAATGTATCTGTAGTTAAATAAATAAATAAATAAATAAATAAATAAAACGTCGTTCTCAATGAAATATGGACCTCTGGCGCCGTAAGCCCAAAATCCACACCAAACAGTGACTTTTTCGCGGATGGATTGGATGCTCTTGGATCTCAAGTGGATTGGTATCATCCCAAATTCGACAATTTTGTTTGTTGACTATCCATTCAGCCAGAAATGGGCCTCATCCTTGAAGATGATTTTTCGAAGAAACGAAGGTCAGTTTCCAACTGCTGCAGAGCCCATTCACCTTCAGATCCTGGGTTAGTTGAATTTTAACGGGTCCAGGCTGAATTCACAATGCGAAATTCGCCAAGTTGTGGTCTCCGAAAGGCCAAGTTCTTGTGAGCGACGTGAATTCGACTGCCTCTGATTCTCCTACACACTTTGCGGACAGCGGCGATGTTTTCGGCAGATCTTGAGTTTCGTTGACGTACGGGTGTTGGTTAACGTTTCTTGAATCAACGGACTTAAATTTATGTTCCACACTGCTCTCGGTAGGACCGACACCGTAAAATGGGCAAAACGCGTGGAACATCACCGGACTGAACACCTATTCCGATAAAACAATTTCATCATTTGCAACTGTTGTTGAAGGTTATGCCTGCCCATGGTGATTTGTCAAAACAGACTGAAAAAATGACAGCCATTTGACAGATGTAGCAAATGTCTAAGTTCGGAAGTCCCTATTGTCCCTTTTCTAGCTCCTGGACAAAACTAATGAGCGACTACCGAAGAACGACGTTAAAATCTTGCTGGAAGAAGATCCTATACAAGACCCTGATCATCCCAGTCCTGCTCTACGGCGCTGAAGCATGGACCGTATCAAAGGCGGATGAAGAAATCTTTGATCGTTTTGAAAGAAAATTTCTTCGAAAAATCTGCGATCCCGTCTGCGTTAATGGGCTATGGAGACGAAGCTGTACAGCGACATACACCTAGCCAAAAAAAAAAACTCCGCATTGGACGTTTAAGATGGCTGACGTGCAATGTCAAAAGTTAATCAGCGAATTTTGTTAATACGCAGAGTGTTTATGAATAATAAATGCCAACCACATAATATGTAGCCAACATCACTTTTAATTATCTTGGTTCTTGAAAATTCCAAAAATTTTAAAAATAAAAATAAATACCTTTGTTGACGGAATATGTAAGCCAATTACGAAAATAAAATATTGCATGCCACACTGAGAATACAGATGCGAGTGTATTTTAAGAATTTCGAACACGGTATTGAAGGCACACAAGATGTTGTCAAAATGTGTCTACATTGTCCTCGGTTCTCTGTAATACAAAGTGATGTGTCAAGACGGAAAGAAAATTTACGGAACAATAGGAATTGCTTGCAAGAAACTTGGCAAATCGTCAAATGTCACCAAATGAATTAATAGCGCGTGAGTTTAATTGACGAAAGAGCACTACCACGTGGAAACGGGTATCTGGAATGTGACAAATTGTTTAGTTAAATTAAGGTCACTTCCTCCCAGACAATTGACCATAAGTGAGTTTTTAATTCCCACCAAATCAACAGCTAAACACATTTTAAAACAAAAAAACACTTTTTTTTGAAAACAAATTTTACTGACGAAATAGCAACTAAAAGTGGAAATGATGTCTGAAATGTGACAAATTGACAGTTTAAATTTAGCTCATGCCTCATCAACACCCAGGCAATTGACCATTTCTATTGAGTCCTTAATTCTAACAAAAACAACAGCAGAGCACATTTTAAAACAAAAAACACTTTTTTCGAAAACAAATTTAACTGACGAAGTCGAAAGGGATGTTTGGAATGTGATCAATTGTTGAATTGGCCATTTCTAGTGAGTCCTGAATTCCGACAATAAAATAGAAAAGCACACTTTTAAACATAAAAACTCATTTTTCGGAAACAACATTAATTGACGAAATAGCACCTAAAAGTCGAAAGGGACGACTGGAATATGAACAATTTTTGGGTTAAATTAAACCCACCATCCCGCAGGCAATTCGCCATTTTTTGTGAGTCCTAAATTCCCACAAAAACAACAGCAAAACACACTTTTAGACTAAAAATACTTTTTTCGACAACAATTTAAGTTTACGAAAAAGCACCTTAAAGTGGAAAGGGATGTCTGAGATGTGAGACATTTTTGGGTTGAAATTAAGCCCATCATCACCCCACCCAGGCAATTGGTCATTTCTAGTGAGTCCTTAATTTCCACAAAAACACCAGCGAAACACACTTTTAAATAAAAAACAATGTTTTTCGAAAACGACTTTAATTGACAAAAGAGCACCTCAAAGTGGAAAGAGGTGTCTGGATTGCGACCAATTTTTTAATTCAATTAAGCAGACAATTGGAAATGTTTAGTGAGTCCCTAATTCGCAAAAAAAAACAGCAAAACACACTTTTTTCAAAAACAATTCAAATTGACGAAATCGTACCTCAAAGTGAAAGGGGTGTGGCAAACTGACGGGTTAAATAAAGTTCACCATCACCCAGACAATTGGCCATTTCTGGTGAGTCCTAAATGTCTACAAAAAAAATAGAAAAACACACTTTTAAACTTAACACACTGTTTTTCGAAAACAGCTTCAATTGAAGAAAGAGCACCTCAAAGTGGAAAGAGGTGTCTGGATTGCGACCAATTTTTTAACTCAATTAAGCCCAGCGTCTCACATATAATTGGAAATTTTTAGTGAGTCCTTTATTAAAAAAAAGCAACCCACACTTTTAAACAAAAAACTCTTTTTTTCGGAAACAACATTACATAACGAAATAGCACGTTAAAGTGGAAAGGGATGTCTGATATGTGACAAATTGTTGGGTTAAATTAAACCCACCATCCCTCAGACTTTCTTGTGATTCCAAAATTCATATAAAAACAACAGCAATACACATTTTGAAACAAAAAAACACTTTTTTCGAAAATAATTATAAATTACGAAATAGCAACTTAAAGTGGGTGGAAAGGGATGTCTGGAATGTGACAAATTGTTAATTTAAATTAAGCCCACCATCACCCAGGCAATTGGCCATTTCTAGTGAGTCCTAAATTTCTACAAAAAAAAATAGAAAAACACACTTTTAAACTAAAACCAATTTTAATTTGCTTAATAGCACCTCAAAGTGGAAAGTGTGCCTGAAATGTGACAAATTTAGTTTAAATTAAGCCCATCATCACCCAGAAAATTGGCCATTTCTAGTGAGTCCTTAATTCCCACAAAAACAACAGCAAAACACACTTTAAAACAAAAAACACTTTTTTTCGAAAATAACTTTAATTCACGAAATAGCAACTTAAAGTGGGTGGAAAGGGATTTCTGGATTGTGACAAATTGATGGGTTAAATTAACCCAATCATAACCCAGGCAATCAGCAATTTCTAGTGATTCGAAGAAAAACAGCAAAACACACTTTTTTCAAAAACAATTCAAATTGACGAAATAGTACCTCAAAGTGAAAGAGGTGTGGCAAACTGACGGATTAAATTAACGCTACCATCACCCAGACAATTGACCATTTCTATGGAGTAAAAATTTCTAAATTTCAAAAAAAAAAACACCAGCAAAACACACTTTTAAAAAAAAAAACACTTTTTTTAAAAATAACTTTAATTGACGAAATAGCAAGTGTGTGGAAAGGCATGTCTGGAATGTGACAAATTGATGGGTTAAATTAACCCAGACAATCAGCCATTTCTAGTCAGTCCTAAATTTCCAAAAAAATAACAGCAGAACACACTTTAAAATAAAAACCACTGTTTTTCGAAAACAACATTAATTGACGAAAGAGCACCTCAAAGTGGAAAGAGGTGTCTGGATTGCGACCAATTTTTTAATTCAATTAAGCCCACCGTCTCACAGACAATTGGAAAATTTTAGTGAGTCCTTAATTCGAATAAAAAACATCAAAACACACTTTTTTCAAAAACAATTAAAATTGACGAAATCGTACCTCAAAGTGTAAGGGGTGTGTCAAACTGACAGGTTAAATTAAGTCCACTTAAGTCCACCATCCCCCAGACTTTCTTGTGATTCCTAAATTTCCATAAAAACAACAGCAACACACACTTATAAACAAAAAACACTTTTTTCGAAAATAATTTTAATTGATGAAATAGCTCCTCAAAGTGGAAAAGGGTGCCTGGAATGTGACAAATTTAGTTCAAATTAAGCCCATCATCACCCAAACATTTGGCCATTTCTGGTGAGTCCTAAATGTCTACAAAAAAAAATAGAAAAACAAATTTTTAAACTTAAAACACTGTTTTTCGAAAAGAACTTTAATTGAAGAAAGAGCACCTCAAAGTGGAAAGAGGTGTCTGGATTGCGACCATTTTTTTTAACTCAATTAAGCCCAGCGTCTCACATATAATTGGAAATTTTTAGTGAGTCCTTTATTAAAAAAAAAACAGCAACACACACTTTTAAACAAAAAACTCTTTTTTTCGTAAACAACTTTATTTGACGAAATAGCACCTCAAAGTGGAAAGGTATGTCTGGAATGTGATATGATTGGTTAAATTAAGCCCACAACAACCCATGCAATCGGCAATTTCTTGTGAGTCTTAAATTCCCACAAAAATAACAGCAAAGCACACTTGTAGTTGTAATCTAACAACATTTTTTCGAAAACAATTTAAGTTTAAGAAGAAGCACCTCAAAGTGGAAAGGGATGTCTGAGATGTGACAAATTTTTGGGTTAAATTAAGCCCGTCATCACCCAGACAATTGACCATTTCTATGGAGTCCTAAATTTCCAAAAAAAAAAACACCAGCAAAACACACTTTTAAATAAAAAACACTTTTTTCGAAAATAATTTTAATTGACGAAAGAGCACTGCCAATTCGAAAGGGGTGTCTGTAATGTTACAAATTGATGGGTTGAATTAAACCCACCGTCTTCCAGACAATTAGAAATTTTTAGTGAGTCCTAAATTCGAAAAAAATTACCAAAATTCACTTTTAAACAAAAAACTCTTTTATTTTTGGAAACAACATTAATTGACGAAATAGCACGTTAAAGTGAAAAGGAATGTCTGAGATGTGACAAATTTTTGGGTTAAATTAAACCCACCATCCATTCGACTTTCTTGTGGTTCCTAAATTCCCATAAATACAACAGCAACACACACTTTTAAACAAAAAACACTTTTTTCGAAAATAATTTTTATTTGCGAAATAGCACCTCAATGTGACAAATTTAGTTTAAATTATGACCATCGTCACCCAGACAATTGGCCATTTCTGGTGAGTCTTAAATTCCCACAAAAACAACAGCAAAACAAACTTTAAAACAAAAAACACTTTTTTTCGAAAACAACTTTAATTGACGAAAGAGCACCTCCAAGTGGAAAGTGGTGTCTGGATTTCGACCAATTTTTTAATTCAATTAAGCCCTACGTCTCACAGACAATTGGAAAATTTCAGTGAGTCCTTAATTCGAAAAAAAAACAGCAAAACAGACTTTTTCAAAAACAATTCAAACTGACGAAATCGTACCTCAAAGTGTAAGGGGTGTGTCAAACTGACAGGTTAAATTAAGTCCACCATCCCCCAGATAATTGACCATTTATAGTGAGTCCTAAATTAATGCAAAAACAACAGCAAAAATCACTTAAAAAAACACTTTTTTCGAAAATAGTTTTAATTGACTTCTAAGTAGAATTGATGATTGTATAATAATTCAAATTATCGCCACCATCACCCAGACAATTGACCATTTCTATGGAGTCCTAAATTTCCAAAAAAAACACCAGCAAAACACACTTTTAAACAAAAAACACTTTTTTCGAAAATAATTTAAATTGACGAAAGAGCACTGCCAAGTCGAAAGGGTTGTATGAAATATGACAAATTGATGGGTTAAATTAAGTCCACCGTCTCCCGGACTATTAGAAATTTTTAGTGAGTCCTATATTCGAAAAAAAAATAACAACAAAATTCACTTTTAAACAAAAAACTCTTTTTTTTTCGGAAACAACAATAATTGACGATATAGCACGTTAAAGTGGAAAGGGATGTCTGATATGGGACAAACTGTTGGGTAAAATGAAACCCACCATCTCTTAGATTTTCTTGTGATTCCTAAATTCCCATAAAAGCAACAGCAACACACACTTTTAAACAAAAAACACTTTTTTCGAAAATAATTTTAATTGACGAAATAGCTCCTCAAAGTGGAACAGTGTGCCTGGAATGTGACAAATTTAGTTTAAATTAAGCCCATCCTCACCCAGACAATTGGCCATTTCTAGTGAGTTCTTAATTCCCACAAAAACAACAGCAGAACACACTTTAAAATAAAAAACACTGTTTTTCGAAAACAACTTTAATTGACGAAAGCGCACCTCAAAGTGGAAAGTGGGGTCTGGATTGCGACCAATTTTTTAATTCAATTAAGCCCACCGTCTCACAGATAATTGGAAATTTTTAGTGAGTCCTTAATTCGAAAAAAAAACAGTAAAACACACTTTTAAACAAAAAACACTTTTTTTCGAAAATAACTTTAATTCACGAAATATCAACTTATAGTAGGTGGAAAGGGATGTCTGAAATGTGACAAATTGATGGGTTAAATTAACCCAATCTTAATCCAGGCAATCAGCAATTTCTAGTGATTCGAAGAAAAACAGCAAAACACACTTTTTTCATAAACAATTCAAATTGACGAAATAGTACCTCAAAGTGAAAGGGGTGTGTCAAACTGACAGGTTAAATAAAGTCCACCGTCACCCAGATAATTGACCATTTCTAGTGAGTCCTAAATTAATGCAAAAACAACAGCAAAAATCACTTAAAAAAACACTTTTTTCGAAAATAGTTTTAATTGACTTCTAAGTAGAATTGATGATTGTATAATAATTCAAATCAACGCCACCATCACCCAGACAATTGACCATTTCTATGGAGTATTAAATTTCCAAAAAAAACACCAGCAAAACACACTTTTAAACAAAAAACACTTTCTTTCGAAAACAATTCGAAAATACCCATTCTAAACATGAATCGAAACTATTGAGGATTTTTTTTAAGTAAAAAAAAACAAAACCCCCGCCCCCGAAAAGTACTTGTTACTCCCAGTACTGAGACCATGACGTATGTACGCTCAGTTGGATGAGCTATACTTCTCTGTGTGTCCCATGGGGTTGCCATATGTCGGTGAATACTCGCGTTATTCATGCCTCTCGTGCTCTTTGGATGATTTCGCCTCTGTTTTCGGCTCACATGGCTAACATAGCTCATCTAGATTTTCCGACTTTTCTTTCAGTCAGCATTCAGTCAGGGCCAAGTGAGTGATTGCTTCGCATTGGGACAGCGTACAGCTCTGCCCCTATACATCTGAATCGGTTTCGAAAACTCTCGGTGTTTGACTTTTTCTTTTTATGGAAAACTCTTAATTTTAGGAAAAGTGCGCGAACATTATGATTTAAAAAAAAATTATTTTCATGGAAAAAATTAAATTCGCTTCGTTTTTTCTGCGTGTGTGAGTGACGGTGCAAAGTGGCGGTCGGAAAATTGTGGGATCGGCAATTTGGGGAAAATTATAATTTTCACCAATTGGACCGCAGATAATTGCAATGTTTTGCGAATTAATTTCTCGGAAAAGAGTGAACTTTTTGTGCAACAAACTCGTTGATTGGATGGGGATGTGCAGTCTATAGAGTCGGCCTAGTTACTGAGGGATTAAGTGATACGCTGCAATGGGTTTTCTAATTGCATAACACAAATTAGAGAGAAAGACTCGAGGCTGCGAAAAAATGTTTATCTTGATGCATAGACATGGCAGACACAATTGTTTTTTTTTTTTTGAGATTTTTTCTAAATACCTAATTATTTGGTGGGGATCATTGTCTCAAGAGGGTGTTTTGTTCTTATTTTTATTTTCGAACAGAAATCTAACATTTTAACGGAAATAGGCTAAGTGAAATTTATTTAATTAGATTTCGAATACAACTGTAGAGTGTCCCGCGTATAGGAAGTATTTTTAAACTTCGACATTTAAGTGGGGGTTTTTTTCTGTACAGCATCCTCTTTGTCTAAACTGATTTTCTAATTTTCTGACAGCTGGCAGACGACTTCTTGGAAATATGATTGATAGTCATACGTCTGCTAGTACAAATTTGACATTGACATTTCGACTTAAAAACATGATGTTTGTGATTTATGGATGAAAGCCGTCAGGGAAGTCAAGAGATGTGTAGTTGTAGGTTAGGTTATATACATGGGCTCTGGCTTTAGGCTTTTTTCAACACCAATTACAGCGTTTTTTGAAAACCGTTTTTTTTAAATGTGAACCAAATAATAGGTCAAGTTCCTCAGATGTTCTGAATATACCCTAGAATCTGGTCAAGTTTGCTGCCAACCTTTTCTGTTACAGACCTGTTAGATCCATCTGTCCTAACACTCACTTTCTTCCCTTTTTCTAACGACCGCACTGTGGTAATACATTTAAACCCCTTGAGTGCACCATATTATAAAAAAAGTGAGCTCAGATATGGGGGTATATTTACTATTTGGAGCGCTTTTTGCTCAAAATAATACCAAAGTTGGACAAAAATACAAATATTTGGCACAACAAGCCAATTAGTACCCAGAGCCTAGTTTTTCTCACAAACATTCATGTGTCCACATGTACTTTTTGCGGATGTCGGGACCTTCTGTTTTATGACGAATCCGAACGGCTGAGTTGAGATTATCTTTTCTTGACAATTGGTACTACTTCGAAGATTTGTCAGATTATCGCAAGAGGAGACCTAGACCTTCTGTGCGGCAGTTTACCTCACTAACCATCGTGCCACTGAGTCCACCAAAGTTGGACGCAGCGTTATTTTTGTAAGATTACAAGCCTTTAACAAAACTGACAATTGGGCAGTGGTATCCGCGTGTCAATTCATCAAGTCCGTAAATTTTTCAAGAGAAAGAGACCGTCTTCTCCTGTCCATTGAACTTGATTTTCCGTGATATGATTTTGTTGACGGAGTGTCTTTTGGACCGTCTGACCCACGCCTCTGCTGCTCCTTCCTTGAAAAAAAAGAGTCTTCACTTTGACATCGAACCTTTGTGTTTACGCCCATAAACGATGGCACAAAAGCTTCGTTCGATGAAGGTTCCAGGGATTGTCCCCCTCCACCCATCATCGACGAGGAATCGTTTTACCTCTATTGTTTCATTTAGACCGCTTCTGTCTTATGCCGACCATCGTGTGTGTCCCAAAGTTTGCTAGGCTTCGACGACGATGTATATCCATAGACCACCTGTCGCACGTTTCGTTTCTTGGTGTTCGGTCGTAAGTCTAACCACTCTGCCTTTTGGACTACACCGCACAAAGTTTACAAGTCCTTCTGGAGTAGTCATCTAACGCACTCATTGCACCTGTTAAAGGTTGCGCATCTAGGGTTTTCGTGGGTCATCGTGGCTGATGCGACAATGGTTACCCACCACTTCATCCAGATTCTGGGTTTTCGACGAAAAACCAAAGATGGAGCAAATGGACTTAAGGAAACGAGCGTGAGCCTTATTGGGGGTATCAACTTCAACTTCTTGTGTTTTTTTTTTCAGGATCTTCCGAAATGTGAATTATTGATCAGTCGTGGACTTTCCTGTCCTAAAACCACATCCATATGGGCTGCCAGGTTAATAGTTGACGGTATCAAGGCTTCACATATTAAGTCAGATCTTGTAGGCGATGTTGATGAGACTTGTGCCACAATGCGGTCCTCCTTTTTTATGAATCCGGATGCTGTTGCGAATCTGAAAAGACAGGAAAGTGAGAAGTAAAGTAAGATTTCCAGTTTCTTCAAAGGAGTTTGTGGGTTCACATCTTCTTCGATGTTTCACCTAAAGAAAGGCAATTTTATCTATTTTTGACAATATCCGTGATTTAAGGTCACATAATGCTAGTTTTATGGTCTGATATGCTCTCTGGGAGAGGGCCATCCACTAGAATATGGCCCTATCCCTGCCAGCTTATCAACTATTTTACTATACTGTATGCCCATAGGGACCCAGCAGACCTTAACATTGTGTTGAATGCCATGAAGCCTCAGGTCTTCACGATCAAGGTTTAACAAGTTTAGTTTTGATTTCGGCAGCTTAAGTGACAGTCCGGAATAAACCTAGGCTTCAACCAACATGTCTCATGGGAGAGTAACGAACTTGTGTGTATAATGACTCGATCCATTTCTATACCGATGGCTCCAAAAAAATGACGGATTGGGTCCTGGTGTCTTCTCCTACAGGATAAAATCTTAGCCTATCTTGGCAATCAAATGAGCCTTATCCTGGCTGAAAGAGAAAGTAATATCTGCAATGGATATGGCATTTTCTCGGATAGCAAAGCGGCCGTCAAACCCCTAGAATCAGTCTAGAAAATAAACTCAATGACAACCCTAGATTGCCGATCATTTCTGCAGGAGATGTCAAAGCATTTTAACAATCACCTATGCTTGTGCCTGGTCATAGTGACATACCAGGGAACTGTAAGGCTGATGAACTCGCTAGAAATGGAACTAAATTACCAGTTGTACCCGACAGGTGTGCAATAGGAATTCCTATCGCTACATGTAAGAGCTTAATAGCGCAACATGCTAACAGCAAACCAAATCTCAGGCGGAGTCTTGGAACGACGTGTCAAATAACCAAACAAATTTGGCCAAAGCTGGATTTTAAAAGATCCAAGGGATTGATTTCGCTTGATAGGTCGTACATTAGTGCAACTATAGGTGTCATCACTAGACACTGGTTAATAGGAAGACTCGCAGAAAGACTAGGCCTCCACTCAAATGACTTCTGTAGTGGATGCATGGACGAAGAGGAAGAAGAAACAACACCTCATCTCCTTTGTAAACAATACCTCATCTCCTTTCCGACCCTATCAAACAACAGGAAGCTCCATCTTGGAGCTTACTACTTTCAAAATCTCAGCGGTTTGACAAAAACGGAAGCGAAAAGTCTCCTCCATTTCATTATGGAAAGGTTTTCTCACGGATAGTAACGAGAAAGGACAAGACCCACGTAGTATCGCAATGGTCTACGTTTGCTGGAGAACTCGCTGGCAGCCACTCCAACCATTGCCTCGGGAGTTGCACAAACCACTTTTCCAAAACTAGACATGCCTCTGTACAGTTCGTCAGTCTCTATAAATGCTGTCGCATGTTACTTTGATATCGATGAATAGGTGTTGGGTATCGATTTAGATTTCTTAGCTTTTTTACAGGATCGGCCAAGGTGTGGAGGTTTGATCAGTTGTGGACTTTAATGGCCTAAAACCACACTGATAAGGGCAGATCAAGTTGTTGGTAAATGGTTTCAGGCGGTCCAAAATACTGGATGAGTGCCTCTTGTTCATCGCAATGTGATCAACTTTATTGAAAATTCCTTGATCTGGAGACTGCCATGTCCCCTAATGGGGGAGGAAAACGTGTGCTCACATTCCAGGTGCAGGTACGAACGTTGCTATCCTATTTAACCAGTGCTGTCAACCTGAAAAACTTAACTCTTAAAAACTTGGAGTACTCCTGCCATTATTTCTTTGAACTCTGAATATTCGTTTCCAAGTTTAAGCACAATTGATGTGCAGTCAAAATTACAAGTTAACGCCAATCAGAGTTTGTCCTCGTTCGATAACATCAACATTACAAACTGGGTATCAAACCTTATATACCCCTATGGGATTGGGTGTAAATAGTATCCCTAAATGAATTATACCCTATGGAACAAGGAAATAGCATTTAATTTAATTTTTTTATGATAAATTCTCATTAAGAGCAAGGAATCCCAAAAGTCACGTTCGACATAATTCAGTCTCATATTGCTCATACGCACATTTCATATTTCCTCAACTACTTCGTATTCCATTTGAAACTAATTGCATTTAATCACGAAGTCGTTCGTCCTATAACCTACGCATGCATTGGGTGTTGAGTTGCTGTGATGTTAACATGTTCGGAAAAAAAAATTATTTTTACATATTTTGCTCAAGATAATATTTATTCTTGAAAATTTAAGTGAGACTAGGAAAATCGAAGACTTGCTTCTCCTTTGATATTTCAATTTATTTCATATGGAATCAGTTATATCCCAACCAGTAGAACAAAAACATTTGACAGATTGATTGACGTACTCACTAAGTACTTTTTGTCTCGTGAGGGTGGATCAAGTACGCAATATGGGTCGTCTCAGTGACTAAATGGCAAGAGTACTTAATGGACCGGGTTTAAAGAAAAAAGAAAAAAAGCAAGAAAAACACGCGATCGACTGAGATACAGTCGATGCTGAGGATATGGATGAACCACTTCTGCAGACTGTTAGACGGCGATGACGAACAACATTCCGCTGTCAGGCAGAACGAACCATTTAATATTGGAAACGGCAGCGAAAACTGGCAACCACCCGACCTAAGTGAAGCGAATTTTTAAACTCAAGCTGAGCTTTATAAAGCTGACGGAGATGACTTGGTAAGTAACATCCACCGACTCATAAGCTAAATCTGGTCAGATGAATATATGCCTAAAGAATGGAACCTCAACATCGTTTACCCGATCCAAGAAAAAAAGGGAGACCTTCTGAACTGCACCAACTACAGAGGCATAAGTCTGCTCAACATCGCCTACAAGATCCTATCTGCCATAATATGTGAACGCCTGAAACCGTTTACCAACAACCTGATCGGCCCTTATCAGTGTGGTTTAAGGCCAGGAAAGTCCACAATCGATCAAATTTTCACTTCGGCAGATCCTAGAAAAAACCCAAGAAGTCCAAATCGATACCCACCACCTATTATCGATTTCAGAGCCGCATACGACAGCATTTATAGAGACGAACTATACAGAGCCATGTCTAGTTTTGGTATACCGCCCAAACTCGTCCGTTTGTGTAGGATGACGATGGAGAATTCTCGCTGCACCATCAGGGTCGGAAACGACCTCACCGACACATTCGATACCATAAAAGGATTTAGGCAAGGCGATGCGCTGTCATGTGACTTCTTCAATTTGATTCTTGAGAGGATTGTGCGAAACTCCCGAGCCAACACTAGAGGCACAATTTTCCAAAAATCGGTCCAACTACTAGCATACGCCGACGGTATTGACATCATTGGTAGGACTCAACGTGATGTCATAGCCACGTTTGCTAGAAAAGAGAAGGAAACGGCAAAAATGGGTTTAGCAGTAAGACTAAGTATATGCTGTCAACACGAAAGGACATACAACATCGACGAATTTGACAGAACGTCACCATTGACAGATATAACTTTGAGGTAGTACGGGACTTTGTCTACCTCGGCTCCGCTATTAACTCTGAAAACAACATCTCGTCAGAAATCAAACGAAGAATTACTCTTGCCAATCGCCTGTTTCTTCGGGCTAAAAGGAAATTTAGTAGTAAAGCCCTCACTCGAACTACTAAGGAGATCCTATATAAGACCCTGATCATCCCAGCCCTGATCTACGGCGCTGAAGCATGGTCGATTCGAGAGAAACATTCTTTGAAAAATCTTCGGTCCCGTTTGCGTTAACGGTCTATGGAGACGAAGATTCAATCACGAACTATACGAGCTGTACAGCGACATACCCCTAGTCAAAAAAAAATACTCCGCATTGGACGTTTAAGATGGCTAGGACATGTAGAACGAATGGACACCAATTCTCCGTCTAGCAGATTTTCGATTTTCAGCTAGAGTGGCAAGTTCAGTCACGTCAATGCTATTCAACTGAGGAACGAAGATGCCAGAAATCATGTTTCAATAGCGCTCTCCATTGATGGTAACATTCTAGGAGGCATCGTCCCAAAATAAATATGGGCCGATGATTCCACCAGCCCATTAAGCAAACCAAACAGCGAGTAAAAATATGACAGAGCTGCAAAGAATAGAGTATCTACGGCAGGTTCTGACGATCAGCCTAAATGCCGAAAAAATTAAATGAAGGGAAAACGCTCAAATTTTAAACAGATCCACAGATGTATTTAGCCTCTATCTACAATAATTTTCTTGTACACGTTCTTTCAAGGTGTTCCTTGTAAGCGAGTCTAGCATCTATCATGACACCTAGGTATTTGAAAGCCGGTTTTCATGTTATGGCATGGTCACCTACCCTAATGGTGATTGCATATCTTTTCTTGCGACTGCTTACTACAACTGCTGTCCTCTATTTCTTCCAGGTGTTTTGCAACCACAGCAATTGGGATTGCAAAGCCATAGAACCCTATAGTTCATAATGTTTCATAGGATAGGTCCTAATACCGATCCTTGTGGAACTCCGCCAGTTATGTGGTACTGGCACAGCATTATTTTTAGAAGGAACCATTGCACCATCATTGAACTAAGGAATGCACCAGTTTGCGGAGTTGAACGCATTCTTGACGTCCAATGTAACTACGGCACTGGATTTCTTTGCACCTCCTCTCCATCTCCTGCCCTGAATAGCTTCTTGGTTATAGTTACCCTTCGTAAAGCATCTAATGTAGAACGAGTCTTTCTGAATCAATGCTGTTGGATTGAGAGTCCACCAGCTTCTTCGATTGCCATCTCCAGTCTTTTGCATAGGATTCGCTCTAGTACTTTAGCTTTTGTGGGACAGTTTGACGAGGGCTTATCTGGAAAGAAAAAAAAACCCATGAAGGGAAAAACTCCTTCCGTGTTTGTTCTGATGGCTAGCTTAAGGGCCTTGTTTGGTATGCCATCTAATCCAGGTGAATCCAGGTGGGATCTCGTGTATTTCCTGAGGTGGTTCTATACGCTCTATTGGTGCTTGTGGTGGTAATGCACCCGACACTATTTTTTGCATAAGGAAATGGCAATCGGGTGAATGTGCCCTAGTCTCTTTAACTTTTGCCATAACTGTCCTGTAGGGTAGATTTACTTCTGCTTGCTCGCAGTGTTCTTTAAAGCTGTTGCTTTTGCTTCTCCGGATGGCTAGTTTCAGGTCCCTACGGCTATCTTTATATTGCCTCTGTAGATCCTGATGGGAGGGGGGGCAAACCTCTGGATCGCTGGAATAATTTTCTAGCTTTATGGAACTCCCTGCGAAACTCTTATATCTCTTGGTTCCACCAGTATACTGATGGCCGGCTATTTGTTGACGATTCCCGGATCATCCCAACTAACAATTATTCTTCTATAAGGCACAAAAATGTAATTTCGACAAGCAATTATTTCTAAAGGCCTTGTATAAAACTTGTGCACAGAGGTTAAGCATTTTGGCAGTCGATTGTTTGGGTAGAAGCTTGTTTAAGACATTATGCAGGAAAATTCACAAGCATAACCGAAATTGTGATAGCGAAACTACTGTAAGGTTGTTTTTAAGCTTCCGGAGATGTGTGTACATGTACCATAAGTTAAGATGTTTCGTTAGAACTTCGCACAAGTTAATCCGATATTGAGATTGAAATTGAAATTAATAAAAGCAAATAATATAAGAAAATAATAAAAAATAATATTATTATTCAACTTCGATAAGGCTTGCAAATATTTTCGGAATGACCTTTTGCGAAGCCTATAATTTGCTTCTGTATGGCCTTTTATAAACAAACAAAGTTATTTCTTTAAGGCTTATTAGAAGTATTTAAAGAAGTCTTATAGAAGTAAATAGCTTCCTTAAAGTGCGCCAAATGTTTTTCAATAAGACTTCCTACAAGTAATATTGCTGGAGGAGAAATAGCTTCGATAGTGCTTTATCGAAGCGAAATTGTTAGTTGGGATGGATGCGTCGCAGGACCTAGTTACTTGTTTAGTAACCTCAGCGGCCATCGTAGTTGCTGTTCCTGAGTTTATTGAAGATTCTTTAAAAATCAGGGCAAAAGAGTCTTTGTCTAGTGTGTTCATTTTCCACCCCATTCGCTGTGCCTTCTTTGGAGGGCGTTCCTGTGTTGCCTTCCTCGATTGTTCTTCAAACAGGATGGCCATGTGGTCACTGTGGATGAATTCATTACTGACTTTCTCTTGCTAGAGAACTAGTAACAAACATTATGTCAACTATGTAGTCTACGCCATTTCTGTTAAAGTTTTGCTCGTTTCCCGTATTAAGCAATATTACGTTTAGTGACGATAGCCTCGCCTCGTCTATTGGTCCGTGTGTTGCCCCAATTAGTGGCCCATGCGTTGTAGTCCCGACCTCTAGCATCATCCACAAGCCTATCCAGTATGTCCTGGATTCTTCAAGTGTGCTGTTTGGAGATGCGTACCGAACCTATTCCTAGTGTCATAATTTTTTCCTCAAAGGCGCAGTCACCACAGGCCCAAAGCAGCTCTTTTTGAGCATGTACCCCTTTAACCTTAACTCGTACGGAACCTTTTCCTGGTGTCATAATTTTTTCGTCAAAGGCGCAGTCACCTTAGGCCCAAAGCAGCTCTTTTTGAGTATGTACCCCTTTAACCTTAGCTCGTACGGAACCTATTCCTGGTGTCATAATTTTTTCTTCAAAGGCGGAATCACCACAGGCCCAAAGCAGCTCTTTTTAAGTCATCAGCTGTCCAAACCTTGTCATCGAGGTTCATATACTGTTCGCATACTACACCACCCTCAATTTTTAGCTCTCGAACGGTTTGTGTCAGGAGGTCCTGTGCCGCTTCGCAATGGTTTAAGTTTAATTGCAGTACTTTCATATTCATCTCGTGGCTTTTGCAGCTTTTTGGTATACAGGGCATTCTACGCTTCCTGCCGCACTTCCCTTTTCTTGGCAAAAGACGCATCTTGCGTCATTGCTGTAGCCCAAAGCAGCTCATTTTGAGTCATTTGCTGTCCAAACCTTGTCATCGAGGTTCTTATACTGTTCGCATACTACAGCACCCTCCATTTTTAGCTCTCGAACGGTTTGTGTCAGGAGGTCCTGTTCCGCTTCGCAATGGTTTAAGTTTAATTGCATTACTTTCATATTCATCTCGTCGCTTTTGCAGCTTCTTGGTATACGGGTCATACTACGCTTCCTGTCGCACTTTCCTTTTCTTGGCAAAGGACGCATCTTGCATCATTGCTGCAGTTCTTGGACAAATGACCTTGTGGAGGATGAAGGAGTGGCCATATGGTGTTGCTTTTCATAGTCCAAATTCTCTAAACTTGAAAGCTATTTTGCTTCTGCAATGTTTACTAACTCAATGTTTGCTTAACTGGCGCCCAATGAGAGCCCAAGAAAATTAATTTCACTCTACATTTCGAAGTCAACCAGAGGCATGAATTGCAATTTTAATTCTAAAAACCGATCAGCTATATCTACAACCACTAATATATCCACAATTAGATTCATCCACGAATGTATCCACACCCAGTGCCTTGTTGATTTGCCTCTTCAATAAAATTTATGTTCAAATAAATTGTCTGTCATCTGACAAATAAACAAAGAACTCAAATGTGTGCGCTCAACAAAATAAGCAAATTATGAAAATCCCCCGCTAATTGTGATTTGTTTGCCTCTGCCAATCATTATGCGTCCATCCAAAACGATTTTGTTTGCTTCCTCGACAAGTACGGGAACGGGTATTTTTGAATTAAAATGTCACAACAAACACTCTTGCCAATAAATCAAATCGAAACACACCATGCGGAGATACAACACACTAATTGCTTTAAAAAGTCGATTTTAAAAAAAAAAAAAAAATCTATCTACGACAAAGGAGGTTTAAGTAGATTCTATCTCAGCTGACATAAAAAAATCATTTTTCCATCGTTAAGTGAAAAATGACTTTCTATCTCAACCACACTCGCCACACACACCCCCACTTATGCATAATATGTGTCTGCACTTAAGTCAACCATATCCTGTCGCGTCGTCAACACTGATGCGGCGTGCTGGGCGGATTCGGTCAGGGGAGGGTTAAAAATGACTTTATTTTCAGCTGCACCAAGGGAGTCAGAGTCAGTGTACAAACAGAGTGTGTCCTATTCCCAGTTCAGTAATTGGTTTAGTGGGTGTGCCATGCCGACCGCACACACCATAAACACTTTGTGGCCGGCGACACGACCAAGTCCCTTTGTATCTGACCTTCCTTTGGTCTCTCTCTAACCGCCCAGCACGTACATAGGGCTTGATGTCATCATATATATAGCTCGAGTGAAAAAATAAAACCTATAGACAGTCACAGTGTATCTCGAACTATTTCTCGCTCTCTCGTCGTTATAAATAACTGTGCCAAAGTCAACATATTATTATAGACCATGTCGCCCGTCCATCCATTCTTCATCCTATTGTCTCGCTGGCAGCCTTAAGTTTTAGTTCTGTGATCCGAGATCCGACAACAGAGACCGAAGAACCCAATACGACCGGTCCCGGCGCGCTACACACACCGCGTTACAGTGAATTAGAATTTTTTTTTCGTGTCGTGTCGTATCTACGGATAAATTGTTTGTATCTTTGGCAGGAAAAGTGACTGTGGAAAATCCCAAGGAAAATATGAAACATTTAGGAGCGTGAAAATAGAAATAAAGGCCGCCATTGTTACTTACCAGAACCAGAATAAGTATCTATCGTGTGTCTAAGAACAATGTGAACGAATCTCTCGCGAGTGTGAGTGTCAATTGAGAAAAGATATTCCAAAGACAAAAAGTATCTACAAGTATCTAGTCGTATCTAATAGTGTGGGATACCCCTGTGATAAATTCTTTTGCTTCTAAAAATGATTCGAGATGTGTCAAGGTCAACATCCACCATTGGCCGGGAGGAACGCAAGCCGCTATTGGAAGCGTACATGTTCCAGAGACGAGTGCTTCTACTATGCAGCGTCATGATGATACTCTCGCTGATCAGTTGGATAGTTGCCATTGCTACCGATCATTGGATTATTATCTCAGGAGTAGGAGGTGAGTTGAACGATCCAAATAATCTAGTTGACAAGATATTTTGCAGTCCCAATGGGTTGTGCTCAAGAGCACCGTTCACAGGTTGTTCTGCGAGTGAGTCTCGCGGTTGATTTTGATGTTTGATGCGCTTTCGTGAAAATATCTTGGCCACCGGCCAAATTAAATATAAACAATAAAAATCGCAATTTCTGCATCTCATGTGTGTCTCATGTATCCGTACATGAGATGCCCAGAGTTGTGTTTTCCCACCGATAGGCAAATAAACTCTCGCAAATGTTTTGTTTATGACAGAAGATGATTGGTGGGGTGGGAGGGGGATACTTTGCATCTCAAGACATCGCAATCGGAAGGATTTTTTATTTGGTAATAGGATTTTAGTTTGTTTTTGTAATTTGTTTGCCTTGGCGTGGGCAACAGGTGCTTGACGATGAGGAAATTCACAGTCGATCATCGGTAAATTGAGTAATTCTCCTCATTGCGAATGGGTGTTCAAGTGGGCGGTGGAAGATACATCTACATTGACTGGATACGAATTTTACGACCTCGTGAATTTATGGGCCGTTGTTGATTGATTTCTAAAGCTGGACGGACAATTTGAAAACGTTTTGGTGATGGTTTAAGAGCGTATCTATTAGGATGATAGTTTGTTTTCTGTTTGATATATTTTTCGCGGGTGTTAATAGTTGTTCTTCGTTAGGGAAATAGTTTTTTTTTTTGGGGAATTTTTACGAGTTTTTTTATTTTTCGGGGAAATTTGGTTTTAATGGATGTTGTGAGGGTACTGATGTATGCGAGTTTGATGAATCATCATGGTTGCAGAGAGTTTTTGTGTTTTCGAATTATTTGGGTCCCCCTTTTTGAAAGGGGTATCAATCAAGAAGTATCTTTTGCGGGAGATATATTTTGCATTCTTCGAATTTAGGTGAAACGCTTTTGAAAAATGTCTTCTTGTCCATCGAAATTGATCGCCTGCTGATTAGTTTGATATTGCTGTCAGATGTGTTTAACATGAACTTGAATCCTCCGACATTAGATGAGAACAACAACCAACTTCTCCTAATGGTTGCTTATTTTAGTGTCCATCCCTAATGGCAAAAAACTAGTGCAGTCGTTTTCAACAAGAATCTTTTGAGGTGAACTTTTCACCAGCAAAATCATTCATAGACAGGAATAGGTTCAAACTTCATGGTGCATCAATGAGAACCTCCCAACCAAACTATAGGAACTTGTGACGAACCATACTATCGAGGTGTCTTGCCTTTTTTGCGGTTGCGCTTATAGGAATAAGAAATCTTCAAAGGATACCAAGGGTCCATAACATTGGTCATGCCCATTTATCATGATCCACACATCTGGCGCTCTCCAGACGGTAGAACCGCCGACCATGTGCTAATCGATGCGAGGCACGCATCCAACTTCCTTGACGTGCACACATTCCGATTGGAAAACGACGACTCAGACCATTTTCTTGTCGCGGCTAAATTCAGACCTCGAATATCCAACGAGAAGAAGCTGCACAGAAGAAGGAATTCGACGTTGGACGCCTTAGCACACCTGGAGTAGCCAGAGCCTACAGCGAGCGCCTGAGTATGAAACTCTCCTCTGTGCTTTCACCTTCCAAAGAAGCCAACAATCAGTGGTGCGACATCATCAAGGAGGTAGCGGAAACCACTGTAAGGTACCAGCCACTCTCGAGAAAGAGCCCGTGGTATGATTATGAATGCGTGTACAGGAGAAAGGTGACAGAAGATGCACACAAGAAAGCGTTGCAACGCAAAACAAGGGCAACGAGAGAAAAGTATAGAGCCAGGAGAAGGAGGAAAAGAAAACCCTGCTTCGCAGGAAGAGGGCATACGCAGCATCCCAGCTCAAGGGGATCGAAGAGTCGCGCGATCATAACAACATCCCGAGGTTTTATAAAAAAAAAGCCATGCAACTGGCTGCTGCCTACAAAACCGGAACTCAAGCTCTTCGAAACAGCGAAGGAAACCTAGTCACCGAAGCGAAGGGGAATAGTAGATCTGTTTAAGCAGCATTTCCAACTGCTCCCAAATGGGCTTCATGTAGAGAGAGTGATAGGGCAAGAAGAGAGCCCACGTCCAGTCAATGAAGAACTAGTTCCACCACCTAGTATAGAAGAAGTTGGCCTAGCTATAAAAAAGCTAAAGAACAACAAGGCCGCAGGCTCTGATGGCTTACCAGCGGATCTTTTTAAATACGGTGGTGATGTTTTGGTAGGGAGCATGCACCGAATCATCAACCAAGTATGGGTGGAAGAAATCATACACGATGACTGGACTATCAGCTCCATATGCCCCATCTACAAAAAAGGCGATCCTATGTCTTGCGAGAACCATAGAGGCATATCCCTGCTTAATGTCGCATACAAGATCCTATCCAACGTACTGTGTGAACGTCTAAAACTGTTTTGCAACACACTAATCGGCATGTACCAGTGTGGATTCCGGCCCGGCTATAGACCAAATTTTCACGCTGAGGCAAATCCTGGAAAAGACCAACGAATTTCAAGTCGAAACTCACCACCTATTCATCGACTTCAAAGCGCGTATGATAGCTTACATCTTCAGGAGCTCAATATGGCGATGGCCGAATTCGGAATCCCAGCAAAACTGATTCAGCTGGAAAACACGCGCTGCAATGTGCAGTTTGGAAGTAGCTCCTCCGAACTGTTCCAAACATGCACCCGATTTCGGCAAGGACACGCGCTATCATGTGACTTATTCAATCTCGTGCTGGAGCAGATAGTGCGCAGGGCAGGTTTTAACACGGAAGGCACTATTTTCAACAGGTGGGCTATGCGGACGATATGACATCATCGGTCGCTCCCAACGTGCCGTGATAAAAGCGTTCACGGCGATTGAAGGACAGGCGAAATCCGTTGGCCTTGAAGTAAATGAGGACAAGACCAAGTACATGCTATCAACAAACAAACAAGCATCTGTCCACCGCCTAAGACAAATCGTCACTATTGATAGCAGCAATTTCGAGGTACATAAGGAGTTCACCTACCTCGGAGTTAACATAAACTCCACGAATGACACCCTAGTGGAGATTCGGCGAAGAATTAACCTAGGAATCCGTTGCTACTTCGGTTTGGCGAAGCAACTGGGTTCAAAACTCCTAACTAGAAGGACGAAATGTGTGCTCTACAAAACCCTTATCCTGCCAGTTCTGCTTTATGGTGCCGAGTGCTGGGCGATAAGCAAGAAGGGAGAGCCGATACTGGGCTCCTTCAAAAGAAAAATACTTTGGCGGATTTTTGGTCCTGTGACGCGAGGAGGGCGAATGGAGGAGAAGATACAACCGCGAACACTGAGCTGTACCAAGATATGGATGTAGTCCAAAAGGCCAAATCACGTCGATTACATTGGCTCGGCCACATCGAGCGAATGGATAATAATGCTCCAGCTAAGAGGATCTTCGAATCCTAGCCCCCAGGTTCGTGAAGGCAAGGAAGACCGAACCTCCGTTTCAAAGACCAAGCCATCGCGGATGCCAGTGCGCTTGGTCTATACAACTGGAAGTAACGAGCCCTAGATCGTATAGGATGGAAGGCTGCAGTGTCTCAGGCAGAGACTCTGGGAGCCCTATAAGTAAGTAATAGCAGGATTAGCAGATTTCATTTCATTGAATTCCAAGTCTCATGCCTATCACGAGCGTGTCTGTTTTCAAGGTAGTTCTCCAGTAAGGTTGGATGGTCCTTAGCTTCTACCTTAGATCTTCGTGCCATACCTTGTCAAAAGCTTTCAATACGACAAGAAAAGCAGCAGATGAACTTACCAAATGCTTTTTCGGTAGCTCCTTCAGAATTTCGCTAGTGGTTGAATCATATCCTGGAGTTGAATTCTTATTCAGCTTCCTTACTGTCATTCGATCTTGTACAGGGATGCGGCTTATACTTTATTGTTGTCGGGTGCCGTATTACTATTCGGTTCTTCGTTTGAAGGTTGTTCATCGAACGGCTTGAATGTTTCTTCTAGATCCTCGGCAAATTAATTCGCTTTCTCTCTGTCTCCGTTAGATTTTCTTATTGGTGAATAGTGCAGTTTGGGTTTCATTACGGATTACACGACTTTTTGCTAGACGTCTACCCATTTCCAGAGTGACTGCTAAGTAGTCTGAGCATAGATCATAGCTTTCTTCGACTTCCTTCAGATTTTTAGTTAGCCTTTAGCCCTTGGCTTTGCGGTTTAGGATCTACTCATAGTAGATGAATCCATTCCAATCCTACCATAAACACTTAGCAAAACCGTCCTGGTGGTCAATCCTGGCTTGGCAACCGTTTGCGCCGGCGCACGGCGCACCACTTCTCGATCACGACCGTTTTTGCCTGAAGTTTTCGTATGTGATCCACTTTTCAGCATCATTCAGAAATGGATCGATTTTGCTGCAAATCAGCAGCGATTCTAAGATGAAAATTCAGTTCGTAGGGTTTATTTGCGTTAACTGCTCTGGGGCCCATATATAAACCATCTTCTGATTCTAGCCTTCATTTAATGGTTCCAAACGCCTTTCGTCCAATGTTTAGATTGGACTCAAATTTGCACCTTCCCTTAGGTCGGGTGGTTGGTAGTTTTCGCTGTCGTCACCAATATTGAATGGATCGTTCTGCTTGACAGCGGGAGATCGGTCGTCAACGCCGTTTAACAGTCTGCAGAAAGTGTTCTTCCATATTCTCAGCATTAAAGTGTCTCAACTACAATATTTTCTTGTTCTTCTCTACAGGATTCTGTTTGCGCCTTGTATCCCTGGTTTTGACGTTTTACACTTTGGTAAAACTTGCGAACATCTTTCCTGGAGTGGCATATCCTCGACCGTGCTCTGTTTTCTTCATTCTGATCCTTTTTTCTCTGCCTATGCCAGCTCTCATCTTCACCTGCATCAAGACACCAAGCACATTAGTTGCGGCTGATCTAATGGCTTGTTGACATCGTTGCAATTATTTTTCGATATAAGATGCTGGAGGTATGGTTAAGGTTAAGGGATACGCGTTTTGTGAAGGAATTGGCGGTCTTTTGCGATTGCAATCTGCAATTTTTTTCACAATAGTTCTGATTTATTGTTTCGCTGTGGATGTCCGCAATCTTATCTTGGCTGCAACAAGGTAGTGGTCCGTGTCGATTATAGCCCCTCGGAATGTTCGGCCATCAGTATCTACTACGGAATTGAGCACTGTCGTTGGCCTTTTGATTTATCCGCCTTCACTTCTTTTCAGGCCCCTTGACTTACCATTGAAATTCCTAAATGACCTGTTATCCAAATGCCGCTGGATAAATTTTAGGTACCTCTTGAGCAGGTTCATTGTACCTACATCTATATTCACCAAACCAATGTAAAAATGTATCCACTGGATAAAATTTAAGAGTAATTGGTACATAGCAATACTCAAATAGTGCTGAACCTCATCTATTATCCCTCTTTTATAAGTCTGCAAACTTAATTTTAGTTGTGATTGGTCTGTCGACAACTAAGGCGCTCTACTACGTCTAGGTCTAGCTTGCATTGGTGTGCATTCTTTACAAGAAAGAAGATTTCCACATTTGCGCAAACTAGAAGAATCCATGCATACTTTTGCGTTATATGTTGACCACAAAAAAAATAGCTACCCATAGATTGAAGGGTGTTCTTAGTAAGAACTGTCATTTTCACGCATAAAGTTGATTCAGTCAATGAAGTCATCCAATAACGAAATACCATCCGTGGAAATGAAAATATAAAATGGGGCGTGCACGAAATTCAAATATCAAGCACGCACTGAATGTAATTTTAAGTTGAATGACATAATGAGTGCGTCATAGGATGATGATGAAAGGGAAATTGAAGTTGAACTTGATTTAAACAAAATAATAGAAAGAGTAGAAGCAAATGGATAAATGTGTATTTTTTTTGAATAAAATAATCAAATAGACCCCATGAATGCGAGAAGGCAAAACACTGTTATAATAGGCGTTTTTCGGTGCCGTGACATACAAATATCCCTGTAAACTCTAATGCCCGGTTTCACAGTGAGAGCTTAATCCGTTGCTTAGCTAAGCAAAAAGCAGATCTTAAATTTGGTCTTAAGTTTTTTTGGTTTCACAGTCATCAAAAAAGTGTGGTTTAGCTAAACCAAGTATAACAAGTCATTGTGAATGGTTCGTAGGTAATTTATTAGTTACGCGCCTAAAACTATACACCAAACGGGAATATTCTGCGAATATATTGTATGGAATTTAGTATGGACATCACCCATTGAGTAATTCTCTACTACAGCCAACAACCAATCAAAATTTCCTATGACAGAAGTTAATCCAACACTTAAGCCACCAACATCGGGGGCTTAAGTTTTATCAACATTTAAGTGTGGTTACCTCTTAAGCCGGCACTGTGAAACACAAAGTTATGTTAAACCGCAGGTTAAGATCCACGTGAGGCTTAAGCTCTCACTGTGAAACTGGGCATAAGTGTGGTTACCTCTTAAGCCGGCACTGTGAAACACAAAGTTATCTTAAACCGCAGATTAAGATCCACGTGAGGCTTAAGCTCTCACTCTGAAACTGGGCATAAAACTTATAAGCTTGCCAAACTGGGCGATTCCCTTCAAGTTCTACCACGAAATACACAAAAGGATTAGGCCCCGACAGCATTAACTTCTTTTTAAGTTGTCTCGACTAATTTGACTACATCTTCTATGCTTATGCCCATTACTCTTCAACAAAAGGAGACTGCACATAGGATACTACAAAGTGTCTCAAAAGAACGAGTGATGGGTGCACGACTGGGGCTTACGTATAACTTTATCTTTCACTGAAAGAAATCGCAAGATAATATTTTTGCAGATTTTCCAATTTTTGTTTACTCGAGACTCTTTGATTTTTAAAGCTGGTTACCATTCTTCTTAAGCAGAATTCATCGTTCCTATTCGATACTCTTCCTGCACTGTCCCGATTTTCCCTTGCAACGTCTTGACAAGCGCCTCTTCTGTCAACACTCATGGTAGCTGATTTCTGTCGCTGTCCACTGCTACATTAGTTCCAAAGATTATGAATTCTATAGAGATGACGCATTGAGAACAAAAAACAGAAACTTTTGCTCAGCAGCTTCATGGTACGGTATGCATGAAAACACATGAAAAACAAAAACAAAAACATATGGCGGGTCGTGCTGGCACAGCCTTTTCATATACGGAGTGCGTCATCTGTATAGAATTCATAATCTTTGATTAGTTCCTATTAGTAGATGCTGTGTGTCTTTTTTTATTGACAGCAATATTTGAATCCATAAGATAGTCAGACCAAGATCAAATAACCTCCACTGTACACGATTAATTATACCATTTGTCCGTTATAAAAATTTTGAGCTAAGATAAGGAATTTTGGTATATAAGCTCTTTGTCCATACTTACTTACTTAAGTGGCGCTACAGTCCGGAATGAACCTGGGCCTCAACCAACATGCCTCTCCAATTAGCCCGGTCCTTAGCTAACTGCCTCCAGTTGCGCACTCCAAGTTGGTTGAGGTCGGTTTCCACTTGTGCGCGCCACTTAAGGCGAGGTCTTCCTCTACTGCGTCCGACGTCTGGCTGGGAATCGATGACTCTGCGAGCCGGAGTATTGGTGTCCTAGCCATCTTAAACGTCCAATGCGGAGTTTTTTGACCAGGGGCATGTCGCTGTACAGCTCGTATAGTTCTTGGTTGAATCTTCGTCTCCATAGCCCGTCAACGCAAACGGGACCGAAGATTTTCCGAAGAATTTTCCTCTCGAATCTACCAAGGATTTCTTCATCCGCTTTTGATACGGTCCATGCTTCAGCGCCGTAGAGCAGGACTGGGATGATCAGGGTCTTATATAGGATCTCCTTAGTAGTTCGAGCGAGGGCTTTACTACTAAATTGCCTTCTTAGCCCGAAGAAACAGCGGTTGGCAAGAGTAATTCTTCGTTTAATTTTTGACGAGATGTTGTTGTCAGAGTTAATAGCGGAGCCGAGGTAGACAAAGTCCCGTACTACCTCAAAGTTATATCTGTCAATGGTGACGTTCTGTCCAATTCGTCGATGTTGTGTGTCCTTTCGTGTTGACAGCATATACTTAGTCTTACCCTCATTTACTGCTAAACCCATTTTCGCCGCTTCCTTCTCTATACTAGCAAACGTGGCTATGACATCACGTTGAGTCCTACCAATGATGTCAATATCGTCAGCGTATGCTAGTAGTTGCACCGACTTTTGGAAAATTGTGCCTCTGGTGTTGGCTTTGGAGTTTTGCACAATTCTCTCAAGAATCAGATTAAAGAAGTCACATGACAGCGCATCGCCTTGCCTAAATCCTTTTTTGGTATCGAATGTGTCGGTGAGGTCGTTTCCGACCCTGATGGAGCACCGAGAATTCTCCATCGTCATCCTACACAAACGGACGAGTTTTGGCGGTATATCAAAACTAGACATGGCTCTGTACAGTTCGTCTCTATAAATGCTGTCATATGCGGCTTTGAAATCGATGAATAGGTGGTGGGTATCGATTTGGACTTCTTGAGTTTTTTCCAGGATCTGCCGAAGTGTGAAAATTTGATCGGTTGTGGACTTTCCTGGCCTAAAACCACACTGATAAGGGCCAATCAGGTTGTTGGTAAACGGTTTCAGGCGTTCACATATTACGGCAGATAGGATCTTGTAGGCGATGTTGAGGAGACTTATGCCTCTGTAGTTGGCGCAGTTCAGAGGGTCTCCTTTTTTGTGGATCGGGCAAACGATGCTGAGGTTCCATTCTTCAGGCATATTTTCATCCGACCAGATTTGCCTTATGAGTTGGTGGATGTTACTTACCAAGTCATCTCCGCCGGCCTTATAGAGCTCAGCGGGAAGGCCGTCATTTCCGGCAGCCTTATTAAGCTTGAGTTTAGATATTGCTATCCTCACTTCACTCAGGTCGGGTGGTTGGCAGTTTTCGCTGTCGTTGCCAATATTGAATGGTTCGTTCTGCCTGACAGCGGAATGTTGTTCGTCATCGCCGTTTAACAGTCTGCAGAAGTGGTTCTTCCATATCCTCAGCATCGACTGTGTCTCAACTACAATATTTCCTTGTTCATCTCGACAGGATTCTGTTTGAGCCTTGTATCCTTGGCTTTGACGCTTTACACTTTGGTAAAACTTGCGAACATCGTTCCTGGAGTGGCACCTCTCTATATCCTCGATCGCGCGCTTTTCTTGCTCTTTTTTCTTCTTGCTGAAAAGCCGATGTTCTTCCCTCCTTCTTTGCCTATAGAGCTCAATGGCAGCTCTCGTCTTCACCTGCAGCTTAGCCTTGTAGGCCTCGTTCTTGGCTGCGAGCATCTGTCGGCATTCCTCATCAAACCAGGGGTTTCTTGCTGGTGGGCGCGAGAAACCTAGCACATCAGTTGCGGCTGATCTTATGGCCTGTTGGCATCGTTGCCATTGCTCTTCGACATTCGATGCTGGTGGTATGGTGTTAATCGAGAGGTTAAGGGATACGCGTTGTGCGAAGGTCTTGGCGGTCTCTTGCGATTGCAGTCTTCCGACATTAAATTTTTTCACAGTATTTCTGGATTGTTGTGGCGTGGTGGATATCCGCATTCTTACCTTAGCTGCTACAAGGTAGTGATCCGAGTCGATGTTAGCTCCTCGGAATGTTCGGACATCTAAAATACTGGATGCGTGCCTTTTATCTATCGCAATGTGATCAATTTGGTTGACCGTCGTTGATCTGGAGACCGCCATGCCCCCTTATGGATATCGAGGTGAGGAAACCGTGTGCTGGCTATAGTGGCATTTCGTTCCGTAGCGAAATCAATTAGCCTAAGTCCGTTACCAGACGTGTTGTCGTGTAGGCTATGTTTTCCGACAATACTTCTAAAGATGTCTTCTCTTCCTACCTTTGCGTTAAAATCTCCC
This sequence comes from Rhingia campestris, assembly GCA_932526625.1. NCBI lineage: Eukaryota > Metazoa > Arthropoda > Insecta > Diptera > Syrphidae > Rhingia > Rhingia campestris. The sequence continues at coordinate 13,093,840 of OW052185.1, read as the reverse complement.
AGCACGATTTTAACATCGTACTTCGGTAGTCGCTCATAGGTTTTGTCGAGAAGCTCGTAGAAGCAATCCTTAGCTATATCATCTTTTTCTTCCGTCGGAGCGTGAGCGCATATAAGGCTTATGTTGGCGAATTTGGCCTTGATGCGGATTGTTACTATGCGTTCGCTAATGTCTTGGAAACATAAGTCTTCTTGCCTAAGTCTGGCACTTATAACAAATCCGCATCCGAATAGTCGCTGTTTCTGCTCACTATAACACGGTCCGTAGTATATGTCACAGTTTTTCATCCTCTTTTTGCCCGGCCCATCCCATCGTATTTCCTGGATGGCAGTAATGTCTGCTTTGTAGCAGTTTAGGGCTTCCGCTAGTTGTTCGCCTGCACCTCTCCTGTTTAATGTTCTCACATTCCAGGTGCAGATACGAACGTCGTTGTCCTTTTTTCGTTTAGCAGGGTCGTCAACAATAAAATCCGTCCTTTCCGAGGCTATTGGTTGCTTCGTAACCATGTTTTTTTTCTGTGGGTGGGTAGTTAACCCAAAGCACAACCCCCAACCTGGAGGGCCAGTTCCAATTTATTAGATACCCCTAGGACACGGGGCCATCAGTATCCACTACGGGATTGAGCGCTGCCGTTGGCCTTTCGGTTCATCCGCCACCATCTCTGTTCAAGGGGCCTGACTAACCCTTGAAATTCCTAGACAACCTGTTGTCCGAATATGTCAGAGCAGCTCATCTAGGTTCGCCTGGGACAGCAGGCCGGGTATTCTTCCGTGCCATTCTCACCAGGGTGTTTATAGTGTTGCTGTTTTTCGTCGTGTTATCAACACTCGCACTTATCGTTTAGCAAGTCAAATCCGGTTGGATGAGACCAGTACCCGATGGTTACCACTTGGAGGTAAAAGATAAGCACATTTGATTTGTAGTCAGAGTTGCAACACTGGGCATTGCCAAGTTAACGCCAATCAGAGTCTACCCTCGTTCTACAGCACCCAACCATCTTTCTCTTTGTCTCTTTGTCCATGCGTCTAATAAAAGTTAAAAATCCGCACACTTTTCAGAAAACCGTTGTTTTTGGTCAAACGGTTAGGAAGACATTTTTATTGTCTAACTGCGTTACTAAAAATCATTTTTAGCAACAACTTAAATTTTAAACTCCATACTTTTAAAAAATCCTTTACCAATAAATAAATTAACATCACAGACTAGCGCTAGTTATAAGTTTTTTTTTTTTTTTTTTGATGTACAGAAAGTCGCATCTAAGTCATAAACATTTGCTGGTCGGATGGTATTGTGTATTCAACGATTACGATTTTTTTTTTTTTGTTAATTGAAGACTCGCTCTTCTGCTGTCAAACTGAGAAGCTTACCACATATATAGGGAAGGTGGCCTAAAATGACACACTAGGGTAAAATGACACACTTACCAGAAAACTCATAAAATAACCAAATTATGAGCTTTAGTGAGCACGGTCCTTTAGTTTACTTGGAAACACCTACGCAAACAATATATGGACATGTTCCAGCCATCATTATGACAGCCGACAGATCATTTTGTGTCGAGCCGGCTTTAAAGGCCTTATCAGAATGCATATCTGGAGCTGGTATCTTGCATCGCTGGCTGTAAAAAGAGAGATACATTTCTTGCGTGAAGATGCCCTCTATTCATCTTCAAGCTACAGATTCACGAAGATACCCATTGTGTAAGCGCTTACGGGTTGCCTTGTTTTTAACTTTTCACTCAGCTACAGATACGCATTCTGGTCGGCCCCTAAGTAGTGGTGTAATGTAAAGTAATGGAGTGCAAAATTCAATTAAAGAATTTGTGATCAAAAACGTTCCTTTTTTTATGTTGGTGGATGAATGTGAGTATAGACTGTTTGTGTTGGTTTAATAGGTGTCAGTTGTAGGATATATACATATGTATTACATTTCAGTATATACCTACTCTTCATATCTGACAAAATGTTGATTTTGAAATTCATCCATAGATTTACATTGAAGAGGAATTTCATAATTTTATTTTAAAAAGTAAAACAAATGTTTTTTGACAGATGTTTTTGTGGATGCGTTCAGTTCAATAATTATCACCAGAGAACGCAGATAAACATTTCCAGTCGTCACTAGGAATGTTTTTGTAGTTCTCTTTCAGTTTTCAACAACTTTTTTCAGTTCAGCGCATATTATGTGTCAAAAAAAAACAAATTTTCGGCGCAACAGGCACGTTAGTACCCAGGGCCTAGCTTTCTCACAACCATTCATGTGCGCGTATGTACTTCTTGCACGATGGCGGGACCTCCTGTTTTATGCCGACTCCGAACGGCTAAGTTGAGATAAGCTATTCTTGACAATTGATACTACTCGGACGATTTGTCAGATCATCACGAGAGGAGGGCCAGTGAAAAATCATTTAGGCGTTGCTACGGCTGGGAATCATATTATGTGTCACATCTGTGGAATTAAATGTCAAAAGATGTTAAAAGTTTACCACCATACCCAATTGGTGTGTGAAATTTGCGATATTAGTGTAAAAGATTTTCCATACAAATTTTGACAGGCCATTTACCATGTCGCATGTTTACCATTTTTACAAAGTGAACGATGACATTCCGAGGTTGCATGAAAACCACTATAAGCTTAACTCTAAGTACAAGTAATGACTCCAAATCCAATATTATGCTTGTCGAATTCCGAGTTCATGGTGACGTTACACTTCAAGCAAAATGGTGATGCAGATGTATTCAGTCAGCATACCTTATATAGGGTTTCCGATAATTTATGCAAAATGTTATTTTGAGAGAAAGTAAAGATTTTTAATTAGAAAGCTTGGTTTTTTCATTGAGTAACAAATTGGTGTTATGAATATAACCGGTCCGCCATCTAACGTTTTTTTTTTTCAACTAGTGCTTATTTCGTGAATGGTAACACTTAGCTCATGTCTGATTTGACAGATAATTAGTTTTATCCTTCCGCTGAACGAATATGGTTGTGTATACGCTTGAAATTCGCTTCGCTAAGTGGGCCTGCGATCGACTTAGAGAAGATGCCGATTTTGCCAAAAAAATCATCTTTTCAGTTGAAGCTCATTTTGATCTTGGCGGGTATGTAAACAAGCAAAATTGTCGCATTTGGGACACAGAAAACCCGCACACATACATTGAAAAGCCGATACACCCAAAACGAGTCACTGTTAGGTTCGGATTTTGGACCAGAGGCATAATTGGGCCATTTTTCTTCGAAAATGAGCAGGGAGTGGTCGTTACAGTCAATGGCGATCGTTATCGGGCCATGTTGAACGAATTTTTGTTCACAAAAATTGAAGAGGAGGATATTGGCAACATTTGGTTTCAACAGGACGGCGCTACGTGCCACACAGCCGAAGCTACACTCGATGTTTTGCGCCCTGTTTTTGCACACAATCGATAATGTGCTTAAAAATTGGACCGATGGTGTAGGCTACTGCATGCGGCCAGCCTAGGCAGCCATTTGAATGAAATTATTTTCCATTATTAACCGGAAGGATTGTACTTTCAAATAAAAAAAGAAATTTGAGAAAATATTCAGTAGTTTTTTTTTATAGCATTTGCAAAAAAAAAAAGTTATTTGGCGGACCCTTTAGAACAGCACATCGGTAAATGGCCACCACGGCTTTGCTGGCAAGTAGCTACGTATTTTTTTATCGAAATTTCGGCTGAATTTCATTAACAAACCGCACAATTTTCTTTTTCACGGTGTTTGTTGTCGTGGAATTGTTTGCATAGCTCTTTGACTTAAAAAAAAGAAAAGAAAAAAAATGTCCAATGGCGTTAAATCACAAGATCTGGATGGCCAATTCTGATCGAAAAAAGGGCGGATTACACGATTAGGAAATGACTCATGCAGTTTTTAAATAGTTTCTCTGGATGTATGGCACGTGGCACCATCTTCTTGAAACCAAATCCATATCTTCTAATTTGGGCACTAAAAACTGGGTTATCCTATCAATAACGAACACCATTAGTTGTTACTGCCTGAAAAGTCGCATTTTCGAAGAAGAATGGCCCGATAATGCCTCCAGCCGAAAATCCGCACCAAAAAGTCATGCGTTGTGGATGCATTTGTTTCTCAACAATTACTCTTGAGTTTTCTAAACTACAAATGCGAAAATTGACGATTAACGAAGCCATCAAGATGAAAATGAACTTCATCACTGAAGAAGATTTTATTCGAAAAATCAGCATCCATTTTTTGTTGTTCGAAAATCTTTTCAAGAAACTCTATTCGCGCTGCATGGTCAGTAGTTTTCAGTTCTTGAGTCAATTGAACTTTGAAAGCGTGAAGTTTGAAGTCTTTCGTGAGAATTCGCTGTAGAGAGCTTCTCGAAATGCCCAATTCCTGACTACTGTGTCAAATTTATGTTCCTAATGGACTGTCAGCAATACTCTCGCGAACTGCCTTGATATTTTCTGTTGAACGACTTGTGACAGGACACCCAGAGTGTCTAAGATTATTAATTGATACAGTCTTCCTGAATTTTTCAATTATTTTCTTCACAGTTGATTGTTCTAAATCACTATGACGGACATACTTTTTACGAAAATTGTGGTCTGTAATTATTGAATGCCAATGATACGTCAAGAGCACCAATACTGACAAACCTTCATTATTTTTAAAATATTGCTCAACAATGCATATGTGTTGTTCTTTCAGATAGCGCTACATATTTACTAAAATCGAAATGTCAGCTGTCACATTTTTATATTTTTTTCCGTTTGCAACAAATTGGCCGTATTACGGATTTTAGGTTACAACTGCAAAATGAGGTGAGGTGATGTTGGAATGCAAAATCTTAATGAATGGCAAGGTAAATGTCAAACTATGCCAACCCTAATTTTGCAATTTCATTTTTCCATAGTTATTACTTTTTATTACTTTTATCCGTTCAGAATAATTATTCTTGATCAGAAAATTCTTTTTCAAAAAAGTTAACTGACAGGTCGAAGCAAAATCAGCTGTTTCACTCATTTCTGAGTGTCCATGCGTAACTTTTTAACTTGTTTCGCAAGTTATTTCGCCTCCAATGTCACTTGACTAAAATGGTCGATTGACCAATGAGAACAGTGGATCGGCAAAAATAACTTAAAACTAAACCCCGGAACACAGCCATTACCTACTATTAAATGGTGTAAAATTCAAGTTTTGTGTGAATTTTTTGACACTCGAATATTTCTATTTATCCTAATTTACCGCACGTGCTCGTAATGTTTACCACGTTTACAACGATGACGGCGACTTTCTGTTGCAAGAATACCTCTAGTCAAATGTATTTTCAGTGAACGCATTCAGCACATAAATTAGTTCACTCCTCAAATTTTAATTTTTGTGCGTCTAGTTGCATTTTATAACTTGAGTGTCAAAGTAATGGCTTCTAGTAATATTTTCAATATTTCCATACGTTTTCAAATAAATCAAAAATCTTCACATTCCTGAAAAATCTCATCATGACATTTAAACAAAACTCATAAACATAATTTAATAACAAAATACATTCATCGGAAAAACTCATTTTTTTATGACGTGCAAAGAATTAGCCCATGATAGTTCATAAATCTTCAAAAGATCAAGTGTCAGATGAGTGAGACTATTACATTTTTCTTATGACAGTGGAGCTCTAACGGTTATATGACAAATGGCATGACGCCCAGATGTTTGACATTTTTATAGTGAATGAAAAAAAATGCAGAAATACCATTTTTTTTTCAAGTTGAATGCCACATACAAACGTCTCTAATTTATGTAGGTATATCTGCATTTTTAAGAAATTTAAAAAATTTAAAAATAAGAAAAACAAAATTTTATTAAATTTATGTCACTAAATAACACGTTTTTGGTGTTCTAAATCTATATAGGTTGGTATGTTGTTTTGAATGTAAACAGCTTGGTGGAATGAGATTTTTTTTATAATTTCAGATTTGGGATCATTCTGTTTTATTATGCGTTTTTGTGAAAGAAATGTCTGTATGTGATGGTAGGTGCAGAGAAAATACATCTTAATGTTCTATAAGATAATCAGCCCTATCGAGGTATATGTCGGAGCGGAAAATTCTCCGATTTTGTACGATTCGGAGGAGTTTTGCTTGGATGTATTCTTCCGAAAAGCTGATCGGAATATTTCTCCGACATTTTGTAACGCATCCCGGCGAATTGCATTGAAGTGCGTTCAGGAGCATTTTTCGTTCAATTTTTGACAGCTAAGTGTAATTCTTTTTCCGATTTCCTTCGATACAAATTCTTCGCGGAATTTATTTACGAATTGTTGTGAAGTGAAGCCGTCGCATTTGTGTAGTATTTTTTTCCGATGGCACGTACCTCGAATCGAATGTCGAAGAGCAATGGCAACGATGCCAACAGGCCATTAGATCAGCCGCAACTGATGTGCTAGGTTTCTCGCGCCCACCAGCAAGAAACCCCTGGTTTGATGAGGAATGCCGACAGATGCTCGCAGCCAAGAACGAGGCCTACAATGCTAAGCTGCAGGTGAAGACGAGAGCTGCCATTGAGCTCTAAAGGCAAAGAAGAACGGAAGAACATCGGCTTTCACAAAGAAGAAAAAAGAGCAAAAAAAGCGCGCGATCGAGGATATAGAGAGGCGCCACTCCAGGAACGATGTTCGCAAGTTTTATAAGTGTAAAACGTCGAATCCAAGGATACTAGGCTCGAACAGAATCCTGTCGAGATGAACAAGGAAATATCGTAGTTGAGACACAGTCCATGCTGAGGATATGGAAGAACCACTTCTGCAGACTGTTAAACGGCGATGACGAACAACATTCCGCTGTCAGGCAGAACGAACCAATCAATATTGGCAACGACAGCGAAAACTGCCAACCACCCGACCTGAGTGCAGTGAGGATAGCAATATCTAAACTCAAGCTTAATAAGGCTGCCGGAAATGACGGCCTCAGCTTTATAAGGCCGGCGGCGATGACTTGGTAAGTAACATCCACCAACTCATAAGCCAAATCTGGTCTGATGAAAATATGCCTGAAGAATAGAACCTCAGCATCGTTTGCCCGATCCACAAAAAAGGAGACCCTCTGAACTGCGCCAACTACAGAGGCTTAAGTCTCCTCAACATCGCCTACAAGATCCTATCTGCCGTAATATGTGAACGCCTGAAACCTTTTACCAACAACCTGATTGGCCCTTATAAGTGTGGTTTTAGGCCAGGAAAGTCCACAACCGATCAAATTTTCACACTTCGGCAGATCCTGGAAAAAACTCAAGAAGTCCAAATCGATACCCACCACCTATTCATCGATTTCAAAGCCGCATATGACAGCATTTATAGAGACGAACTGTATAGAGCCATGTCTAGTTTTGGTATACCGCCCAAACTCGTCCGTTTGTGTAGGATGCCGATGGAGAATTCTCGCTACACCATCAGGGTCGGAAACGACCTCACCGACACATTCGATACCAAAAAAGGATTTAGGCAAGGCGATGCGCTGTCATGTGACTTCTTTAATCTGATTCTTGAGAGAATTGTGCAAAACTCCAAAGCCAACACCAGAGGCACAATTTTCCAAAAGTCGGTGCAACTACTAGCATACGCTGACGATATTGACATCATTGGTAGGACTCAACGTGATGTCACAGCCAAGTTTGCTAGTATAGAGAAGGAAGCGGCGAAAATGGATTTAGCAGTAAATGAAGACAAGACTAAGCATATGCTGTCATCACGAAAGGACTCACAACATCGACGAATTGGACAGAACGTCACCATTGACAGATATAACTTTGAAGTAGTACGGGACTTTGTCTACCTCGGCTCCGCTATTAACTCTGACAACAAAATCTCGTCAGAAATTAAACGAAGAATTACTCTTGCCAACCGCTGTTTCTTCGGGCTAAGAAGGCAATTTAGTAGTAAAGCCCTCACTCGAACTACTAAGGAGATCCTATATAAGACCCTGATCATCCCAGTCCTTCTCTACGGCGCTGAAACATGGACCGTATCAAAAGCGGATGAAGAAATCCTTGGTAGATTCGAGAGGAAAATTCTTCGAAAAATCTTCGGTCCCGTTTGCGTTGACGAGCTATGGAGACGAAGATTCAACCAAGAACTATACGAGCTGTACAGCGACATGCTCCTGGTCAAAAAACTCCGCATTGGGCGTTCAAGATGGCTAGGACATGTAGAACGAATGGACACCAATACTCCGGCTCGCAGAGTCTTCGATTCCCAGCCAGACGTCGGACGCAGTAGAGGAAGACCTCGCCTTAAGTGGCGCGCACAAGTGGAAACCGACCTCAACCAACTTGGAGTGCGCAACTGGAGGCAGTTAGCTAAGGACCGGGCTAATTGGAGAGGCATGTTGGTTGAGGCCCAGGTTCATTCCGGACTGTAGCGCCACTTAAGTAAGTAAGTAGGGTTGGTTGCAAATAAAGTAACAAAAACAAGAAAATCTATTACAATTAGCTATTCCACAGCTCGGCAGAGTTGCCAAGGGAAAATTTGTATGGTTGTGAAACTCATGGCGAGATTTTTGTTTTCTATACTTTTATAACATTTTGGTGACTTAACTTGACCCAATAACACCGTCTGTTGATAAAGAAGAATTTGCATATCAATAACTTAAACAGCGAAAAATAACTGCAGAAATACAAAAGATCCTCTTTTACTTCGGGACGGTTTTCAATGACTTAAAATTGTGTCATTGGTAAACCTGAAGCTCAGCCGCTTATGGAAAAAAGAGACAAAATAAGTAAAACAGCCTTATAGAGGTACTAGTCAAACATCAGGCGCGTTTAGGGCTATGTAGCCTCTATTCATCGTTGTATAAGTTTTATGAATAAGGATTTTGTGTTTAGAGGCATTTTAAGGAGTTAATAACGTTAAGTTTATGAATAAGAGTGTTAATTAATAAATATAATCATCTTCCTGCTAATCGATATACCACACAGATATTTATAGCATTCAATTCCAAACACTTTCAGTTTGCATGCACAATCACTTTACCGTACATGCAGCCATGTCTGGTGTGTGGAACCTATTACGAAATAATTTCTGGAAATGATTTGATGGATTAATTTGAGCATTAATCGCATTATGGTTGCTGAAAATTAAACAACAATGTATTTACAGCCTATCCAATGACGGTATAGGTTTGTCTATCTAGGCCTGTCTATTCATAGAGAAGCTGAGTGTATCTAGCGATATCTGTCAGCTTTTCCGTCCGTCTATATGTTACCGATTTTAAGGCCTTAAATACCTTCATCTGACCAAATTTTGCTTATGAGTTGGTGAATGTTGATTTCCAAGTCATAACCTCACTTCACTTAGGTAGGGTGGTTGCTACCCTTCGCTGTCGTCGCCAATATTTAATGGTTCGTTCTGCCTGACAGCGGAATATTGTTCGTCATCGCCGTTTAACAGTCTGCAATTCCTTATCCTTGGCATCGACTATGTCTCAACTACGAATTTTCCTTGTTCATCTCGACAGGATTCTGTTCGAGTCTTGTATCCTTGGCTTTGACGTTTTACACTTTGGTAAAACTTGGGAACACCTTTCCTCGTAATACGTGTTCTGTGAATGACTTGACGGTCTTTTGCGAAGTTATAGCATCATCCTATAATTTCAAAATTATGTTTAGATTTTAAAACTTTAATTATGCAGGGTGCGCCATCTTTTATGTTGGTATGTAAACGTTAAATTTGACATTTATGAACCGATTGACTTCATTAGAAATATTTTTGAAACGTCAATTCAGTCCATACGTATCATCACACCGAAAGAACGCGACGAAATAGTGACGCTGTAGATTGAAAACAGTCGTTCAGTTGTGTCAAATCAACGTGTATATCGTCGAAAATTCCGGGGCCAACATAAACACCGTCTGACAACAACTATTGGGCGTTTGTTGTCGAATTTTGGTAAGCACGGGACAGTGGGAGACCGCCTTCATGCCGTTTATCAATGCCCAAGGCGTTTCGATTAACTGGTTGCAGTGGTTAGAGAGAGTGTTGCCTAGAAACCACATGCGTCGTATCGTCGCCGCGCTCAGCATATTGGCGTTAGTTGAACCACCATTTGAAGGATGATTTGCATAGGTTTCCGTAAAAATGTAGAAAAATGACTTAAGGAATATTGCTGACAGACAGTCTATGTCGCTTGGAATACGACTAATCAGTCACCCGAATGGTGACACTAAACCTGATTTTTGGAAGCAAGTTTTGATGATCGCCGAGGTCCATTTTACACTCTCCGGCGCTATTAACAAGCAGAATTGCTACATTTGAGGAACGGAGAATCCACACGAGGTCCATGAAGGCACGTTGTATGATCAAAAAGTGACTGTTTGGGACCATGTTTGCCCCAAAACCATCATTGGGTTATTTTTCTTCAGAGAAAGCGAAACAAACAATAGGAATCGACATCGGTGGATGTTGGCTCACTATGACTACCCACAAATGTGTCAAAAAGCTCTGGACGGATACTGGTTTCAAAATTCAAAACAATACACTTTCTGTAATGAAAAATTACCTAGACGTGAAATGTCAAAAATATGACATAAACTGACACAGATCTCTATAACTGACCCCTCCGGATTGTTTTTGTGGGGAAATTTGACAAGCTCAAGGCAAACTTTTGTGCCGCTGGTCATCGCTATACCGCTCTCTGGATTATTATTGTGGGAAAATTTGAAAAGAAAAGCGTGCCTCAAAGCATTGACGAGCTCAAGGAAAAATTTTGTGCCGCTAGTCATCGCTATACCGCCCGAAGTATTCAAAAAAGTGATGGAAAACGCAGCAAAAAAGGCACATTTTGCTTTGGCCAATAGAGGCGATTACTTGATTGATGTGGTATACCAAAGCTAGTCCAAAGAAATTGTAAAGGACCAAATTAAATAAATTTATATCATATATGGAAATTGGTTGTTTTTTATATAAGTAATTCAATATTTACATACCGACATACATGATGGCGCACCTTTCACGTAAGCGTGAATAAATATAATATGCCCACATTTAATAGAAAGAGACTTTTATTCGATTCGAATCGACTTATATGAGCGGCACACCAATGTCCCCTACTTATAGAAAGTTATTCTTCCATTACTCGTCACGACTGCAAAGATGGCTGATCTATGCCTATTTATTCTCTCCCCATACCTATCCTATATCCCCTTTTACTATTCAAAACTAGATCAACAAACACTCTGCCACCAGAAATTCCCCGATTCCGTCTGATATGCGTCCCTCCTTCAACAAAATTCATGATCGCAAAACAACCCCCAGTCCACAAAAGATAAATCAGGCAGCCTAAAACCGCTCACGTAGCTATTTAGGGAAATTATGGCCAAAATTAAAATTCAATCTAATAACGGAACACTTGCGCGTGTTTATTTGTCTGTCCCAGATATTTCTCACGTTCCACATGTGTTTGCGCGCGCCACCTATCTGACTTCCTCATACCGAAGCAGATGTTGATCGTCAAAGACCTATCAACACCGTCGAGCACTTGTGCAAACACATTCCAGATGGGAATACGCTCGATCATTTAAAAAGTTCATTAACACCAAACGCTGCTAGTGTCTGCATCCTGTTAACATATTTCACCATTTCCATTGCAGGAATCTTTATTCCGGAGACCCGCAGATTCTTTATGTCCTCCCATTCGGGTTTGTGGCGACATTGTCGCGCTACAATGGTCCCAAATGCCCTACCCAATTCGAAAGTGGCCCGAAACTTCACCTCGATCGCGTATCAAAGTGTAGCCGCTATCAACGATGCCAAGATGAGTGTGGCCAGTGAAGACTTCATCAGGGAGTTCCTGGACAACAACATAAACTTTCCACTGCAGAATTTCACCGAGAAAGCCAAAGAACAGATGTTTGCCCATTGGGTGCGCAACGATCAGGAAATGTTTCAGATCTTCAAGAAAGCCTATTGGGAGTTGGAGTTGGCAAATAACTTGTTGGCACTAACCCCGGTCCATTCGAAGCCGATTTCGGTGAATCCTTTGAATGTACCAGCGCTGATAGCTCAAGGAGTGTTTGGAGACGCCCTCAAACAGGTGGTTGTCAACCAGACGTCGTATTACATTGTGATTCCGGTTGAGGCGCAAGAGGTTGTATTTGACAAATGGAACGAGAAACGATTAGTTGCCAAGCTACTTTGGCCGTACATTCGAGATTTGGATATACCGCCGTACGTGCTGGATGAGAATCGAGTAATCCTGCAGTTGGTACCGCCAAAGCCACCGAAACGAGGACGATATGACAATGGATATGAGTACGTTTCGACAAGTAAGTATGGGTTTGGGGAAGTATAGGCATTTCATTAAGCATTGTATATAGGGCGCTGCAAGTACATTGAGATGTTTCCAACCGCCACTTCCCTGAGGAGCGATCCCGGATTTGATGCTGAACTGATGGGTATGTGACAACGACGCTTGACGGCGATCCCTTTTCTAAAGATCTCCTTCACAGATTACATTCGAAGTCAGGCGTCATTTGCCTGCATCACGGTGTTCGTCATGTGCCTGGGATCCGTGTTCTCCTTTTACACCTTCATGAACCCACGCTACATGTTCAAGCGATTGGCTGGGGGTATCCATTTGGTGTCGGCCTCAACGTCAATTGTGGTCATTCAAGTGCTCTTCTCATCGGTTGACTACACAAGGACGCACTTGTTCTTCGCATATCCTGAAGGGGCTGAGCTGACGTAAGTAATTTCTAGTGTTGACTGTAATTAGGCGCACAATTAATTAGGGAAACAGCTCGTGTTTCTGAATTAATTCTCAGCCTAATTGCACGCAACAAAATCTTTCTTTCGTGGCATATACGTGTTATTTTTTTGTACAGTTATGGATATGGCGTCTGGTTGGCATGGCTGACATTCATAACAAACGTCGTGTGTGGCATCATGTTTATGTGGTACTCTGGCAAGAAGAAGGGCAGTAAGGCACCTACCGATGAACTGGCCATGGCCGATGAACCAACAATTATGGGCAGATGAGGAGTCGCTCGAATTCGTCAAACTCGTCCTTCGACTGCCATGGCATTTGTATATATGTGTAGCTCTTCATGTCCTTCATCTATAAGTGAATTTCGTTGCTTATTAAGTTTTGCAATAATTTAAATAATTTTATTTATATTTCTGTTGACTTGTAATAATTGTTTGAATTTAACGGTAAAACAAATATCTCCCAGAGATGGGTGTTAATTTGAACGCGCTGAAGTTAGTTCCTGTTGTGTCTTTGTTTAGTTAATTATTTTCTAAGTTTTAAGTTTTAAATGTTTTACCTCGAGATTACGATTAAGACAGAACCCACCTACTATGTGAATGTTTGGTGAGAAATAAAGTTAACTGTTTCTAGTCATAAGAGTATTATTGGTGTTGTTACGGTGATTAATTGGGACAGCCTTTAGCTGAGAGAAATCAATTGAGAAGGGACGTTTTTAATTAAAAACCTCTTGTATGCCTTTTGAAGATGGGCCAGTGTCCTGTGGTAATTGCTATCACCCTGGAGACTTCCTTATGGGATCTGCTTAAGAGGTCGCGTGTTCTTGTCTTGTTGTACCGTGGCCACAGATCTCTAGATACAGCAGCCACTGAGGTTTTGCCACCTATGTTCTGCTGTTTTAAGAGAGTGTGTATTGATATTATTCATGATAGTTTTTAATGGAGTGAGAATGCCGATTGCACGTGAGCTTGGAAGGGACGAGCCCAGCCTGGCCTGTGGCCTGGAACCCATATGAGAGTGATACTGTACCGACTTCCAATGGAGGCCAGTTCGTTCATTGATGACTAGCTTTGATGACGTCGATGCCGAAATAATCGCCTTAATAGCGGCTTGACTGTCAACAAAAATAGCGATATTTTGTTTGGGGGTAATGTCGTGTCTAATCGCGTGACAAGCCTCCCTAATAGCCAGCAATTCCGCCTGGAACACGCTGGAGGAGTCAGGGAGGCGAAACGATTTTTTTATTTTTAGAGTTTCCGAGTAGACACCTGCGACCACTACGCAGTCAATTTTGGAGCCGAAATGAGTGTGTCGAAATCTTTTTCAACCACTGCGTTTTTCCAATCCTCTCTATTTGGAAAACCAGTGGTGAAGTGTTTGTGGAAGGTCAGTTTGGGTATCATGTAGTCAGTATGATGGTCAGCTAGACCTGCTGGCATTGAATCTAGGATATTGCTATCCCCATAGGGCTTTTTGAACCAGCAGCCGGATTTTTTTAGCCTGGCTGCACTGCACATTGTAATGCCTTTGATATGGATGTCTAGAGGGAGAAGAACCGGTAAAGCATCAGTCGGACATGATCTCATGGCCCCAGTTGTACCGATGCATGCAGTTCTTTGTACACTCTTAAGGTTGTCAATGATGTACCCTTTACTCACAGAAGGCCAGCAGACTAGTGCCCCGTAGGTGAGTATCGACCGAACAACAGCCGTGTACATCCAAAGTGTCATCTTTGGCTGTAGGCCCTATCTTTTGCCAAAACCCTTTCTACAGGCATAGAAAGCTATACATGGTTTCTTTACCCTTTGTTCTATGTTGGTTTTCCAATTTAGCTTGGTATCCAGGATAATCCCTAGATATTTCGCATTGGATGAGATTGAGAGAGCTTGTCCATTAAGTCGGGGGAGATTAAAGGCTGGTATATTGGTCTTCGGTGGTGAAAAGCATCATTTCCGTTTTTTCCCAGGCCACAGCTAGTAGCCCATGTACTAACAGAATCCAGAGCATACTCTATGATTTCGCTAATCACTGGAAGAAACTTTCCTGACACTGGGATAACTACGTCGTCCGCGTAGGCCACTGCCTTAATACTATCCCGATCAAGTCGGACCAGCAGTTTATTCATAACGATGCCACATCAGAGGAGATATCACACCACCCTGTGGTGTACCCTTTGTCAGCATATCGCGTTAGGATGCTGTTGCCTAGTGTTGATTGAATGATTCTAGACCTAAGCATGGATATAATCCACAGCATACTAGGGCCTCTAGTATGCTGTCAGTTTGTACATTATTGAAAGCCCCTTCTATATCAAGGAAGGTGGCTAGGGTATAATCTTTGTAGTAAAGGGACTTTTCGATGGTCCCTATCACCTCATGCAGAGCGGTTTCAATCGATCTACCTTTGAGATATGCGTGCTGTGATGTGGATAGCGGTGATTCATTCAGAATGCTGCGCACATGGATGTCAAGGATCCGTCTTTAAAATAAAGGAAGCGAGGCTAATGGGCCTGAAATCTTTTGCAGATTCATGTCCTCGTCTGCCTGCCTTTGGTATAAAAACAACCCTGACAGGTCTCCATGAGTGTGTAATAAAGTTTAATAAAATGCAGCTTCTATAAATTGGCAACAGCCACGGTATTACAGTGTCCTGTTAGTTTTGTTGCATGATCGGCAGGATGCCATCAAGGCCAGGTGATTTATAGGGTGAAAAGCTGTTTATTTCCCAGGATCTCTTTTCTTTGGTTATGATAGATTTGATATTTTCCCAAGTTGCAGGGTCAGCGGGCAGAGAGTCAGCTGATGCTGGCGGCATTTCTTTACAACCCTGGAAGTGTGTATTAATAAGGATAGACAGAGATTCAGATGAAGTCTCTGCCCAGCTACCATCCGACTTTCTTATTAAGGACGGGTTTGAATGGTCCTTCGGTAAGATTTTGCTCAGTCTGGAAGAGTCTTTAAGGGTATTGATGGATTAGCAGTATTCCTGCCAAGATCCTTTCTTGGCGTTACGAATAGCCGTTTTGTATATTCTTAGGCAATTTTTATAAGGTTGCCAAAAATTGTATTTAAGCCAGATGTTAAAAATGGCCCTGGTCATTTTCCTGAGTTTACTAAGGTCCTCACTCCATCAGGGAGCGAGTTTTTTCTTACCGAAACTAGCTGGACACGAGCAATACTCATTGCCTTTTCGAAGGTAACGATAGTTGCGTTCAGTTCGTCTGTCGAAGTGATCTTAGATTTTGGTATTGAAACTTGAAGTCTAGATTTAGGTACAACCCTTGTTGCAAAATGAAAGGTTGTTATGAATTATAAAATCAAAAAGAGACTCACCTCGTTCATTGATCTCTGAGCTGCCCCACAGGGTATGCCTGGCATTGGCATCGCACGCAGCCCAGAATCAAGTTGGTCTTCTTATTGGATAGAGTGGCTGTGAGGAACTCTACCTCCTTCGGCGGGGCAGACCGGTTGTGTGCCATATAGGCCGAAGCTGCATACAGGCACTCCTGCTTTTCAGCTTCAATCCGTGTAAACGCTAGGTCGTTGCAGCTAAGGTTGGGACAAAAGAAAGCTTTGATTTGTTTTTTAACTAAAATACAGGATCTAGGCTTACCGTTTTGTTTGTCGATGTTGTAAAAAAAGGTTGTAGTCCTTGTCAATGAGCCCTTTGATGGTGGAACAAACTTTAGTTCTTCAACGTACCACTTAGGAAGAATGGCGCTGCGATCGGTATAATTCTATTATTACCACGGTGAAAATGCTTGTACTAAGCCGCGCAGATATTGGGTACGATTTGCCGATTTTTAAATGTCGATTGAAAAAGATCGACCGTCATAATGTCGACTTTCAAAAAGTCGATTGGTTAAAATACCGACTGATCAAAATGTCGACTCTAATAAAGTCGATTTTGAAAATATCGACTCGTAAAAGATCGTCAGTGGCAAAGTCACAGAGATCAAGTAAGGAAGAGATAGGGAACTTTCGAACGTCTTCTTCTTTATCACCCGATTTCGTACGTGTCGTTTTGACACATTATTTAGCTGGGCTGCAATAACAAGTTTGTGTCCTGGAATGTTTTCAACAATTCGCTCTTGAAGATTGGTTTATGTTTACATTAGCCCCCTTATTAATAAACGCTGATTAGTTAATCAGTGGCTTACTTTTGACATTTGCGCGAGTATTTCTTATGGGAAAAACTGTCAAGTTACCCATTGATTAGCTATTTGCGTTTATTAATACGGGGGTAACAGTATTATTTTAATCATTCAAAGAGAGCATTCCTGTTTTATTTAAGATAAAATTCAACATTTTTACTGACAACTTTTCAATCGACATTTTAATGGTGTGGATTCTAACCTGTCAACATTTTTTCTGTCGACCAAACTTCAGTCGACATTTTAACAGTCGATGAAGGTTATATTTGCCCAGTCGCCATTTTTTTTTCGACAATTCGTACGCTTCCCGTCTGGTCCAGATGGTATCCTCCCTGTAGTTCTGAAGAGGTATTCTTCCTCGCTGGCAAAACCACTGCGTAAGCTTTTCTATCTGTCCTAATCATCAGTACTCTTCCCGAGTATATGGAAAACAGCATTTGTCCAGCCAATCAAAAAAAAAGCGAATCTTCTCTTGTGAACTCTATAGTATCGCTAGAACACCATAGGAATGTCTCCTTCCTAACACTATTTTACCGCTATTGCAACAACATATGCTCAAACGAAATAACCAGTTGCATTCCGCTCCTTCAAATATTCAACCCCACCTACAACAGAATATCCAACAGGTTGACCAATACCAGAGCGGCTTGGGCAAACAAATTCAAAAAGTGGGCTGACCAATAATAGATTTATTTGCGTCCAAATAGACAGCAATTCTCATGAATTATGTATAAATAGACAGCAATGCTCAGAAAGCAGCATACACTCATGCTTTCAGTCGAATTTGGAATTATCGACTGTGTTGGATTTCTCTATCACCCAACCTAATGCCAAGAGTTTTCTAGCACACTTGAACAAATTTCGGTGATGATACTTGATTGTGGCACCAGAATTTGACCAGGTCTTCTGAATGTCCAACTTCAAAGTGGAGCTGCCGCTACAAACTCAGAAATTGAGGAAGGTGTAACGGGTCGTCCACCTAACCAAGTAGAAAATGTAACCCTCAGAGTATGAATAGTTGGGGGTGGGCCAAACCAAATAGTTATTTGGTCTACGGAAGAAAATAACTATTTAAAAAGCGGGTTTACAGATTCCACATTAAAAACCAATTCAACGGCGGTTAAGAAATGGATTTCTTGGTGCGAAAAGAATAATATAAGTGGTAGATCTCCTACGGGTTTTTTTTTTTTACGGCTTTCGACTCTTTGTGGCCCGGGTCTGTTTAAGAGTCTTCGTACAGATTCGTTAGTACGATGAATTTTAAAAGCAATTTGTTCTTCTCAACCGACTATTGAGAAACCACCAATATGGGATCCAAGGTATGTGTTAGATTGGCTAGCCTCTGAGAATGAAGTTGACAAAGATACTTTTTTTGAGGTTTCCAGACAAGCAGCGTCTATTCTTATTCTGGTATCAGGAAGAAGAATTCACGATATAAGACTTTAAAAACTTCAAAAGAAAATATCTTTTGGAGTATAGGCAATCTAGTTAGCAGTTACTAAGTCATACAAATAAGAAGATCTGTCCGTTTTTTGGGTAAAACGATTGATAAGACTAAATAATAAATTTTCGAAATCATTGTGAGTGCAAAATTACGACTACTCTCATTCCCATAAACGACGTGCCCAAACATTCCATACATTTTGCGTTAAAATCTTTTTTCAATCGCAATCATCTTCGCAGCGCCATCTATGTGTAATAATAAAAACCGCCATTTCATCCCATCTACAGCACACATAATTATGTTTACTACCAACAACACCAAAAGTTCTCGTGTAAGAAAACCATCCTAACTTTTGTTTATGCCGACGACTGACATTTCCAAATGTCATTCGCTGTCACTGAAATCTAAACACGTGCGCAGTGTATTAGATATTTTTGTGCATTTCTTTTGAAAAAATAAATTAAATATCTCTGCCGCAATGGCTAAGAACACAAAACCAACAAAACGAAAGGCAGCGCCCATCACAGAACCCAAACAAGACGAAAAAGACAAAGAACCAGACACAGCGGAACAAAGTGAGGAGGTGAGTTTCATGGCGATGCCGTTTCGAGAACGTGTTTCACATTCTCTTCCACTTTTTTTTAGGAGGATCTACTAAAGAACGTCAAGAATGAAGATGGAGACAGTACCGACGACGAGGGAATCTACAACTCGGACGAGAGTGATGAGCTCGAGTTTGAAAGTGATGACGAAGGTAATTTTGTGAAAAAAGGCGGGGACAACTCCGATGAGGAAGACGATGCTGGAGAAGAAGATGATGAGGACAGCATAGATGAGGCAGACATTGAAGATGTTTCAAGCGATGATGAAGATGCAGAAGAAGAGGAAGATGAGAGCAGTGAATTCGAAGAAGAACCAGCTACATCAGGACCCAAACCCGTGACTTCAACACCACCAGTGGAAGCCAAACCTGAACCAACAAAATCTATTGCACCAAAAGTCGACGTTCCTCGAGTTGATGGAGAATTCAAAATAAAGAAGAAGAAGAAAACCGCCATGTCCAAGCTGCAAAAGAAACTAAACAAAGATAACAAAGGTGAGGCTCCAAAAACCGGCGAAGAATACGAAAACTCTGACACCTCGGACGAGGAGGACATCAGAAACACAGTTGGCAACATCCCAATGCACTGGTACGATGAGTACAAACACATTGGCTATGATTGGGACGCTAAGAAGATTATAAAACCACCAAAGGGCGATCAAATCGATGATTTCTTGAGGAAAATCGAAGACCGCGACTTCTGGCGTACTGTTAAGGATCCCCAAACTGGACAGGAAGTCCACCTAACCGATGCCGATATCGAGCTTATCAAGCGAATCAATTCTGGACGCATTCCAAACGGTGAGCACAATGAATACGAACCATGGATCGAGTGGTTCTCCTCTGAGGTGGAGAAGATGCCTATCAAGAACGTTCCCGATCACAAACGGTCCTTCCTTCCATCGGTGCCGGAGAAGAAGAAGGTCGGCAAGATGGTGCATGCCCTAAAGATGGGTTGGATGAAGACCATGGAGGAGGTAGAACGAGAGAAGAAAGCCAAACGCGGTCCCAAGTTCTTCATGCTCTGGGAGACAGATACCAGTCGCGACGATATGCGGCGAATTCACGATCCCGTCTCGGCGCCGAAGAGAGATCTACCAGGTCATGCAGAGTCCTACAATCCACCGCCAGAGTACCTCTTCGATCAGAAGGAAATGAAGGAGTGGGAGAAACTGAAGGAGGAACCACACAAGCGCAAGTTGCACTTTTTGCCACAGAAGTACAAGTCGCTGCGGGCTGTGCCAGCCTACCCGCGTTACATGCGCGAGCGTTTCCTTCGCTGTCTGGATCTTTATCTCTGTCCCAGAGCCAAGCGTATGAGGCTGAACATCGACGCTGAGTACTTGATTCCTAAGCTACCCAGTCCTAAGGATCTCCAGCCATTCCCCACGGTGGAGAGCATGGTCTTCCGTAGCCACACCGACATCATTCGATCAGTCAGCATTGAACCAAAGGGAGAGTACATGGTATCAGGATCTGACGACACCACAGTCAAAAGTAAGTCATGGGTGGAGGGACAACGCTTTTGTGGGATTTTTCTTTATTTTCGTCCTTCTTTCAGTTTGGGAAATCGCCACTGGCCGTTGCATTCGCACGATTGAAACAGGTGACGTCGTCCGCAGCGTTGCTTGGTGCCCCAACGCCAAACTCTCCATTATCGCTGTGGCGTCTGGAAATCGTTTGCTTCTCATCAACCCCAAAGTTGGCGACAAATTGCTCGTCAAGAAGACAGACGACCTACTCTCCGAGCTGCCAAAGGTCGATCAATTGGAGAGCGAACGCATCAAGACTGCCGTCCAATGGTCCGTGGCAGAGAAGGACGAACAAGAGAAGGGCGTTCGGGTGATTATCACACATTTCAAGCCACTCAGACAAGTCACATGGCACGGGCGAGGTGACTACCTAGCCACAGTGATGCCCGAAGGTGCTAATCGTTCGGCGATCATCCACCAGCTTTCAAAGCGTCGCAGTCAGATTCCATTCTCGAAGAGCAAGGGCTTGATACAGTTTGTTCTCTTCCATCCCGTCAAGCCATGCCTCTTTGTGGCTGTAAGTTGGATTTTTTTGTGCATCCCCACTGAGCGTTTCTCATAAATCCTTTCGTTTAGACCCAACACAACGTGCGCATCTATGACCTGGTGAAGCAAGAACTCATCAAGAAACTCCTCACAAACTCAAAATGGATTTCGGGAATGTCCATTCATCCGAAGGGTGACAACTTGCTCGTGTCCACCTATGACAAGAAGATATTGTGGTTCGATTTGGATTTGTCCACGAAACCGTACCAGACAATGCGGCTGCACAAGAACGCCGTGAGAAGTGTGGCTTACCATTTGAGGTATCCACTCTTTGCGTCGGCCAGTGATGATCAATCGGTTATTGTTTCCCACGGCATGGTTTATAAGTAAGTCGAGATAATGAAGTGCTGACCTAACAGACAGTTGGATGATTATTTGTTTCGTTTTAGTGATCTGCTCCAGAATCCATTGATTGTTCCACTGAAGAAGCTGCAGACGCACGAGAAACGCGAAGATTTCGGTGTGTTGGATGTAACTTGGCATCCTGTCCAGCCTTGGGTGTTCTCCACAGGAGCGGATGCTACTGTTAGATTGTTTACATAGATGAGGTTTTTTTTTATAGCGGAGATGTATAGATTTTACTTGAATAAAACTACAAAAGATGTCCATGGATGGGTTTTCAATGAGCCTGATTGGTTCTCGCGTTCAAAGTGGGGCATGGCCAACGAACCTTAAAGATATTCCTAAAGAAATTGAAACACGGAATCTAGATGGAATCGTTAGACGGGAAACTTTGTGTTGGGCATTGTTGTTAGATATTTTGGACAACATCCCGGGCGAAAATTTTACCTCGGTATCTAAGTCTCGCGATATTTGTGACAAGCACCCCTATCGAGGTATCCGTTCGGAAAAATTTTGAAACCGAAAGTTAGTTCCACTCGTAACCCAATTTGCTTTCGAGATATCCGTTGCAGCATATTTTCGTCGGACAACTTCAGATTTATCGCATAACTTTCAAAAATGGTTGAACCAAGGCATATCGACGATGCACGATCAGTTTGGAAGACCTATTCCAAATGTTAATCGGAACGGATACCTTGGTAGAAAATTTTGCGATATCGAACAAATCTGAGAAAATTTTCATCCAAACGGAAACCTTGATAGGGGCAAAGAGTATGAATTCTATACAGATGACGCATTGAGAACAACAGAAACTTTTGCTCAGTAGCTTCATGGTACATGCGGTGTGCATGAAAAACAAGAACAAAAACATATGGCGGGCTGTGCCAGCACGACCCGCCATAGAACAATTTTTCTTATATGTAGATCCTGTAGTACTACTTTCTCATAACGAGGTAATCTGTAACCCGCTATGTTTGTTTTCCTTTACACGTCGCTTTGGGGAAGTTCATTATCCTTATCGATGACCCATATAATCTGCACATTTTGTCCCTTTATTCCGACGTTAACATGGTTTGCTTTTTTCCCCTAAGGCGCTCTTTAATACCCAAATGGAAAAGGGGGGTTTTTAGAAGGAATCTACAGTGGAGTAGGTCCAGTTAGACCGAATAACTTGTCGATCGAATTTTTTTGTAGGATTATCCAGCCTCTTGCCGTCCAACAAAGTCCCATTAAAGTTATGGTGCGCCTTAGGTTACCTAACTACCAACAAAGGTAAAAAAATGCACACCAACTTAGGAAATGCGACAGCGGTATAACAATACCTTGACGCTTAGATACATGCACCAACTTGTTGCAGTAGTACGAGACCCCCATGGAGACCGCAATGTCTACATGTGAATATCGAGGTGAGGCAACCGTGTGCCGGCGCGCGTGGGGAAGTCAATTACATTACGATAGACAAGAGTCACGCATCCAGTATTTTGCAAGTCCGAACATTCTGAGGGGCTAATGCGGATATCCACGACGCCACAACAAACCAGAAATATTGTGAACAAATTTAATGTCGAATGACTGCAATCGCAAGAGACAGCCAAGGCCTTCGCGCAATGCAGCATCGATTGTCGATGAACAATGGCAACGATGCTAACAAGCCATTAGATCAGCCGCAACTGATTTTCTAGCGCCGACCAGCAAGAAATCCTTGGTTTGATGAGGAATGTTAAACAGATGCTAGCATCCAAAAACAAGGCATACAAGGCTAAGCTACAGGTGAAGACGAGAGCTGCCATTGGGCTCCGGTTTTTTAGAAAGAAGAAAAAAGAGCAAGAAAAGCACACGATCGAGGATATAGATCGTCAAAGCCAAGGATACAAAGACTCGAACAGAATCCTGTCGAGATGAACAAGGAAATATCGTAGATGAGACGCTGTCGATGCTGAGGATATGGCGACGACAGAGAAATCTACCAACCACCCGACCTAAGTGAAGTGAGGATAGCAATATTTAAACTCAAGCTTAACAAGGCTGCTGGAAATGACGGTGGAGATGGCTTGTTAAATAACATACACCAACTCATAAACAATATCTGGTCGGATGAAATTATACCATATGAATGAAACATCAGCATCTTTTGCTTGATCCACAAAAAAGAAGACCTTCAGAACTGCGCCAACTACAGATGCATAAGTCTCCTCAACATCGACTATAAGACCCTATCTGCCGTAATATGTGAACGCTTGAAACCGTTTACCAGCAACCTGATCGGCCCTTATCAGTTTGCTTTTAGGCCAAGACAGTCTACAACTGATCAAATCTTCACACTTCGGCAGATTCTGGCAAAAAAAAAACCCTAGAAGTCCAAATCGATACCCACCACCTATTTATTGATTTCAAAGCCGCATACGACAGCATTTATAGAGACGAGCTATACAGAGCCATGTCTAGTTTTGACATACCGCGCAGACTCGTCTGTCTGAGTAAGATGACGATGGAGAATTCTCGCTGCTCCAACAACAGCGATGAGCTGTCATGTGCCATAAAGACTAAGTTTATGCTTGCAACACGAAAGGACACACAAAATCGACGAATTGACACCATTGACAGATATAACTTTGAGGTAGTACGGGACTTTGTCTACCTCGGCTCCGCTATTAACTATGACAGCAACATCTCGTCAGAAATCAAACGAAGAATTACTCTTTCCAATCGCTGTTTCTTCGGGCTAAGAAGGCAATTTAGTAGTAAAGCCCTCACTTGAACTACTAAGGAG
The DNA here is from genome assembly GCA_932526625.1 of Rhingia campestris. Lineage (NCBI taxonomy): Eukaryota > Metazoa > Arthropoda > Insecta > Diptera > Syrphidae > Rhingia > Rhingia campestris. The sequence goes on along the minus strand of OW052185.1, from coordinate 13,069,724 downwards.
CAGCGCTACCACTTTACTTCAATTGAAGCAGATCTGCTTCCTTTATTTGTTATTTATTAAAATCTACTTCCTACTTCGCACCATCCTCAAAATACTGAAATCTGCTTCAATTTAAAAACCTCTGTTTCAATTTTACGAAAAAAGACCAAATCTACTTCTTTTTTCTTTATTTCACTCTAGTGAATTTGGATTTGGCGTTTACTTTTATGAGTTAACAAGAGATTCGTAAAAAAATTTACACCTGAAACAGGTGTTGTGAGCTTTTGGAATTAAAACAATAATAAAAAATACTGTCAAGAAAACAATGCTTCAAGAACTATCCTATTTTATGTTAAACCTGGCAATTTTGCCCCATAGTTTCGCCGTAGCAGAGCGTAAGTTCGCTGAAATGAACTGTATCAAATACTAAACCACCAACTCACTCCTCTGCGGAACTGTGGAAAGCATTATGCTCTGCAAACAAGAAAATGTAGGTACCAATAAGGAACGAAATATTTGTTCCACCGAAAAGTTGTTGATTTATTTTCAAAAACATTAGTTAGTAGATGGGAAGTATATTATAACTAAATGAAAAACCAATACCAATGCCAATTTAAAGATTATTTTTTGAACCTAGAGATTTAAATCCTTGTTATTTATTTTTAATACTGTGATACTTGTGAGAACATAATAATACCTAAATAATTTTAATGTTCCTTTTTTCTAAAAAAAATTAATTACTCAAGTAACGGGTGATCCAAGTAGAGATACTTTTTTCAATAGCCTTTTTTGACAGATCACGTGTGAGTCGTGTCATGCTGTCATGTTATTTTTGTTTAGTATTGTTTGGCATTTCATAATGGAAAGACTTACGCGTGAACAACGTTTACAAATTGTTCAACTTTATTATGAAAATTCACGTTCTGTGAGGAATGTGTTTCGTGCACTTCGCTCAACTTATGGTCAACATAATCGGCCTACTGAGCGTACTATTCGCAACACCATCACCCATTTTGAGACCCAGCATTCATTATTGGATAATATTCGACCGAATAGACCACGTCCAGCACGCTGTCAAGAAAATATAGCGGCCGTAGCTGAGAGTATACACGAAGACCGTGGAGAGTCGATTCGGCGCCGTTCGCAGCAACTCGGACCATGATAACCGACTATTTGATGCCTGAAATTGAAGCTCGTGATCTCGGCGACATTTGGTTTCAGCAAGACGGCGCCACTTCCATCACATCGCATCAATCAATGGACTTATTGAGAGAACATTTCGGTGAGCACATAATTTCACGTTTTGGGCCGGTCGATTGGCCACCAAGATCGTGTGATATCACACCGTTAGACTTTTTCCTGTGGGGATATGTATAGTCAAAAGCTTATGCCGACAAACCCGCTTCGATTCAGGCCTTGGAGGAAAACATCACGCGTGTCATTCGCCAGTTACCAGTCGAAATGCTCGAAAGAGTGATCGAAAATTGGACTCAACGGATGGACCATCTGCGACGTAGCAATGGCCAACATTTGATAGACATAATCTTCAAAAAATAAATGCCAAAGAATGTTCTTTCAAATGATAATAAACATTCTCCATTAAATTTGAATTTTCTGTGTTTTTTTTGCTTTAAAAAAGTAGGGAACCTCGAAATGGATCACCCTTTACTTTAACATGGAGTATATTTTTTGTTTTTTAGTTAAATTAATATATTATTAAATGAATTAATAATTAATATGTAGAATATTAAGTTAGGTTTTTGTTATTACTTATTTTGTTTAAACATATCAACGGTAGAATTAAACATTTATTCTAAATATGATGTCTTAAAGAATTTTTTTTAATTTTTGTTTCTTTTATTATCTTTAATAATTAAAAAAACTAATAAAATATAATTTATATAAAAATGGTTCATTTTGAAATCTACTTCGATTTTTTACAATCTGCTTCCCTTTTTTCCTGAAATCTACTTCAACTTTTTTTCCGAAAGTGGTAGCGCTGCTAAGGAGATCCTACATAAGACCCTTATCATCCCAAGCCTACTCTACGGCGCTGAAGCATGGACCGTATCAAAAGCGGATGAAGTAATCCTTGGTCGATTCGAGAGAAAAATTCTTCGGAAAATCTTCGGTCCCGTTTGCGTTGACGGGCTATGGAGACGGAGATTCAACCACGAACTATACGAACTGTACAGCGACATACCCCCAGACAAAAAACTCCGCATTTGACGTTTAAGATGGCTAGGACATGTAGAAAGAATGGACACCAATACTCCGGCTCGTAGAGTCTTCGATTCCCAGCCAGACGTCGGACGCAGTAGAGGTAGACCTCGCCTTAAGTGGCGCGCACAAATAGAAACCGACCTCAACCAACTTGGAGTGCGCAACTGGAGGCAGTTAGCTAAGGACCGGGCTAATTGGAGAGGCATGTTGGTTGAGGCCCAGGTTCATTACGGACTGTAGCGCCACTTAAGTAAGTAAGTAACGAATGGTACCCATTGATTAAGATCTATATTGTATAAGGGACAGTTTCTCAGCCCTAGAACGGATGAGTTGAAATAAGTTTTTCTTGACAATTCATACTACAGGGTTAACTGCTATTTAAATCAACAGGTTTAACTCGGAGTTAACTTAGCACTAAAAAAACCACGCTTTAGATATCGATGTTACTAGTAGCCAATAATAAATGGCTTGGCAGCAATTGGCGTGTAACAGTCATCTAAAGTAGTTCTTCCATAATTGTCCGCATCGATTATAACTCGAATACAGGAGTCTGTTCGGGCCTTATGTTCTAGGCTTTATGTTTCAGCCTAGTAAACAGGTTTGATTAAGAACGACTTTTTCTTGAAAGTGGGCATATTTTTGAATTTTTTTTCATTCGCACTAGACTCATGAACAAAGAGACCAAATTTTAATATGGCTTCAGATGGACTAATATACTCCTATGAGTCCCTGGCATAGGGTATACCAATCATTTTTTTATTATGCGTTATTTAGTAGGTACTTCTTGCTAAAGTGGGTATTCAGCCCGTAAGAACCTCAGCTTCAACCAATATGCCTCTGTAATTAGCGCTCTTTTTTATAATTGGCACACGCTAAAGGGATTATTAATACCCTTATGGTGTTTGAGCACATCGCGGGCATAAAGGAAATGGAGGAGTACGAAAGTGGATTGGTCCCATAAAATGTTCTACTTGTACAGGGGAGACTGGGCACAATCTGGCAGCGTGGAATTGGCTGCAAAATGAGCAGCGAGCATATTGGCTTTGTCTAGAGAGGTGACAGCTGGAATATCATTGCAAATGAGCGTTCGGATGGAAGATGAGGTCGAATTCTTAATGTTTTTTTACAAACGGCCAAAAGTTTTTACTACCTTTGGGACATAGTAGAATTGTTTGCTTCAACTTTTAGCCGTGGAAGAATTTGACACGCATATTGTGGGCATTGAAGTCATTTCTGGCTCGTTTGAATTTTAAAGGGTTTTCCTCAGTTGGGTTGGCTTTATATGACCGAAAACATTACACTTTCACCCTAACAGCCTCTTTACAGCTCGAGTCATACCACCCGTTTACCTTCGGTTTGATACTCTCTACCCGGTGAGTGATAATGACAATTTCAGTGCGAGAGACACTGCGGGGCGGTGTATATGTGCGCTCTAGATAGCCGACCCATTTTATAGGTCCAATGAAGAGTATTTTGGTTTAATCTTCATTTAAATAGCGCGTCAAAAAGAACGAGACCGAAGATTTTCCAAAGAATTGTTCGCTCAAAATTGATTTCAAGATTTCTACACCCGCTTTTGATATGGTCAATATTTCCGCGCCTTAAATAGCACTGGGATGATCCGGGTCTCATATGAGATTCGATAAGTAATCCTAGTGAAGGCTTTCTTCGTTAAATTTTTGACGAGATGTCGATGTCAAAGTACATAGAGGATCCGATGTGGAAAAAGTCCCGAATAGGTGATGTGTATCGATTTGGACGTCGGAGCATGGACGCATATAAGAATTATGTCGGCGATTTGAGTTACAATACGTTCGCTTATGTCTTCAAAGTTGCCTAAGTCTGCAACCAATAGCTGCTCACTATAACGCGGACTGCAGTAGATGTCACAGTTTAATGCTCTTTTTTGCCGGCCAAATTCCATCGTATTTCCTGGATGATGGTAATGCCTGCTTTATAACAGCGTAGGGCTTCCTCTAGTTGTTCGCCTGCACCTCACCAGCTTATTGTTCTCACCTACCAGGTTCAGATACGAACGTCGTTGTCCTTTTTTCGTTTAGCATGATCGTCAACAATAAAATCAGACTTTTACGAACTTTTAGTTGCTTCGTAACAACAATTTTTTCCGTGAGTGGGTAGTTAACCCAAAGCACAACCCACAACCTGGAGTGGCCAGACCCATTTATTCAGCTCAGGACAGAATTTCCGGACCAGCCATTCTGACCAGGCTTTGTTTAGTATTGCTGTTTTTCGTCATGTTATAAACACTCGCACTAGCCACCTTAAACATCCGATAAGGAATTTTTAGACCACGTCTTGTTACCTGTACAGCTAGTAAAGTTCGTGATTAGATTATTAGATATGTATACATAGTCCATCAATGCAAACGGAATCTATGATGTTGGATACAATTAATTCACGGACTTTCGGAAAAGTTCTTCTGAATTCTCGAATGTGTTTATTTTTCTAAATCTTAGGTTACAGAAATCCGAGCAGTGACATTGGAAAAATGGAGTGTTATCATGCTTCTCCTCGACATCACAGACTCGGCAGAGATATAGTGACCTACGCCACCAAGAAGTTCCCCCAACAATGTCTTTCCAATTAAAAACAAAAGAGTTGATGTACGAACTTGAGTAAATGAGTAGAAAATTGTTTTAGTTTTTCCAATCATGTTTGTCGTTTTGAGTGGAGTAAGCTGAACATCAAATACAATATCAAAGCCCAACTCCACAAAAAATCCCTCATTGTTACCCCACAATGTTGCAAGTAAAACTCTAAAGTGCAACTCCATTTACTGGCTGTCATTAGCATAAGCAGGTGAGTGCCTTCCCATCTGGCAGAAATAGGAGCTTTTATGCTAATCACATCCGCTGAACCCTCTGTCCGACTCCACTTGGCCCACATTCTCCTGCGATTCATATTCCTGCGGGTGAATTCCACTCTTTACAAGTTCAAGTTTCCCCATTTATTTGCTCAGTTCTCTGTCCCCATTTGATATTCCAGACCAACAGTCCACCACCCACTCTCTTTGTTGTGGCTGAAGAAAGCTCGTTTCCCGCAAATTAGGATCCACAACCACAGTCCACCCGCTTTCGAAGGGTTGTCAGAAAGCCAACGCACACACATCACTCCAGAAGAACGGCACCCCGGGGGTAATTGGATGATTTCGATAGATACACTGAAGCGAGCTTTTCTCAAAAATATACACAAAAATATTTCGACACTGGAAAATTGTGCTGCTGCCCCCCCAAATCAACCCCATCATACCTTTCTCTCTCACTCTCTCCGATTGGAAGACGCCATATTGTGACTTGTGAGAGACACACACACACTGTCTCTCCTAGGTACATTGCTCGCCTCGAACGGTCGGGCTCGCAAATACAAATTCTCCTCTGACGCCACAACGGCAACTGGCCCGCGGAGTGTAGTAGTTTTTTGCCAAAATATTTAGAAAAACAAAAAAAAAATCTCTCCCATTCAAGGAAAGGGAATATCACCAAAAAAGTAAATCAGTTTGCCATCCAAAAAAAAATCTCAAAACTGTGTGTCGGTTCGGAGGTGCGAAACGAAAAAAATTTCAAAATAATTCGCTATACAAAGAAAATCATCGTTTTTTTTTTCCCTAAAATTCGGGCGGCAGTGTGTGCTGAGTGCGTGTATATGTTCGAAAATTGTGTGTAACTCGAACAACCACAGAGCTAGTGGTTGATTCGCTACAACGACGATTTTCCATGTGAAAATCCACACCAAATTAACGGTCAGAAACGGTGTTTTTTAAAATTGTTTTCGAAAGTGATTTACCTAAGAAAATCTGTGCAGTTCGGTTGAAAATTTCCAAAAATTTTCTCAGTGAAAAGGTATACAGCAGGGAAAATTTAATTGAAAAAGGAATATTTCACCTACACACACATATACACAAAAGAGACTCGTCTTGTGTGTGGAAAACGAGAAAAATTCTTCAAACGAAAGTTGAAAAAAAAAAATAGAAGAAAAGTTTACACGGGGTTTTCGAAAACGTTTTTCTTTTTTTTTTTTTATTCGTGTCGAATTGAAAGCTTTCCATTGGAAACATCAAGCCAAACGTCGTGGGTCCGCGTTGACATGTGTGTGCTATCGTTGTTGTTGTTGGAGATGCCCCATTTCTGACTTTTGTTTGTATATTTTCGCTCATGCTGGGAAAACAAATCGGGAAAACTTTCCTCTGTCCCAAGTGTAGGTATACCAAACTATTTTTCCCCCAAAAACCAGAGCACCGAATATAGAGAGCCAGAGAATCAAAGGCACCACAGAGCAAAGCATGGCTAAAATGAATGAACGCGAGAGAGAGAGCCTGTCTGCCCCTGCTTCTGGTTTTCTGGTATTCTTGGGGCTGGCTAGTGTGCTTTGATAGGAGCACGGGGAAAGCGTTGTAGTATAATGGATTTTGATGTTTTTCCAATTTTCACATACCCAGGGGGTGGTGGTGGAGGTAGTTGTTGTTTCGGTGGCGAGAGGTCGAGGGGGTCTTATAGTAGGAAAGACGACCGAATAAGTGGAAAACTCTGCACTCGAGAATTAAATCGAAAAAATGCCTGATGGTGATAACATGGCCAAAGTACTTAGATACTCATGCCGATGAGGAGGAGCATACTCGCACTGTATGGGGTGTGTGTTTGTGTGTGTTCGCTGCAAATGATAAATTGCTGGAGGAGCGCAGTGCTAAAGAAAATTATACACAACCATCCATATCGAGAGCGCACCAAACAGTTTTCCAATTTTCTTATTTTGTATCTTTTCCATGGTACCTTAGAGCTTGGGATAGATAGAAACGAAAAAGACGAGTGATTGTTGGTGTCTCTTGGAATTTCAAAATTTTTGTTTAATTTCGAAATCGACGAATGGCTCGGAATCGCTGATGTTTTGAGTTGTCTGTGGACGGACAAATGAACAAACGTCTAGAAGGCGACCGTTCCGGGGGGGTGGATGTAAAGCGAGAAGGTCATCACCATCGATCTTGAACTCAATTTTTGAGATTCCATAAAAACGGAATGGGATCTGTGTGGAATTGGAATTCGGTGTGTGTATGGTCTGTAACTGAATGCGCTTGAGTCGTTGACTTTTTTTTTATGTGTCTTTTATTTGGGTTATTGAAAAGGAAGAAGATTGCCAATATCTATTGAATTGGAAGTAAATAATTTGGGAGAAGGAGTATTCAAATGCGAAAAAGTTTTTTTTTTTTTTTTTGAGGCACTTTACATCTCGACTCGGCGCAATTCCGGTCTCCGGTATATTGTGCATGGGAATTGTATCTTGTGGGGTGTTAGTCATTTGTTTTGAAAATACCAACAAGAGTTGGGTGTGGGAATTCTTTTTATTTTTCAGTTTTCCCAGTTTTTTGTTGGGTGGGCAATTACGTCAAACATCACGCGGTTTTTGACCCAAAATATTGGACTTCGTTTTCGATGAAAACAGAGCATTGTGGGTAAAAATCGACATGAGGTCGATGGGTGTTAGTTGGTTAGATGAGGAAGAACAGATTGCAACATTCCTTGTGGTAAAGAGGAAGGTGTGGGATTAGGTGTGGTAATAGAGGGATTTTATTTATGTAATGTGCCTTTAGCACAGGTAATATATAGTGATGCTAGGCGATGAGACGCAGAAGACTAATTCCCTGCACAACATTATTTGTCAAAATTGTAGGTTTCAGTATGCTGGAATATTTGCTGTTCCTTTGAAGTTCAAGCTTCCCTTTCAATGTGGTTCTAATGGACGATTAGATAGGTACGAAATCTCAGTTAGATCATTTGTTGTTCTTTTGAAGTTCGAGATTTCCCTCGAATGTAGCTGTAGTAAACGATTGACACCTTTTGAAACTTCAGTTAGAGAATCTGTTCAATTGAATGAAATACCTACATCCGCAACAATAGCTCAACACCAAGTTTTTTTACACGTTGACGCGACTACGCCTTAACGAGGGGCCTAAATGCAATCAGCAGATCCGTCTGGGCAGGATGACGATGGAGAATTCTCGCGCTCCATCAGGGACGGAAACGACCTCGCCGACACAATGCAATCAGCAGATCAAACGTTAGATGGTGCAGATATGTATCTGTCTCCTGAATTAATTTACCAAGAAACAAATTTTAGTCTAAGAATTGGATCTCCCTCCACTTAAGTAGTTTCTTATTGGTAAGCACAAAACCCGGCTTGTCTTGCCTTCAAATTGCTTCTGTCAGAACTGCACTCGGATAAGCAGTAGGTGACAGCTCTATATCTTAATTGCTTCCGACTGAACCTCTAAGATTGTGCCCCTGATTGCGGCTCGGGAGTTTTCCACAATCCACTCTTGAATGATGAGGGGATCTTACTTACTTACATAAATAACGCTACAGTCCGTAATGAACCTGGCCCTCAACCAACATGCCTCTATAGTTAGCCCGGTCCTTAGCTAACTGCCTTCAGTTTCGCATTTCAAGTTGGTTGAGGTCGGTTTCTCCTTGTGCGCCCCACTTAAAGCGAGGTCTTCCTCGATTGCGTCCGAAGTCAAGCTGGGAATCGAAAACTCTGCGAGCCGGAGTATTGGTGTCTATTCGTTCTACATGTCCTATCCATCTTGAACGTCCAATGAGGATTTTTTTTTTTGACTAGGGGTATGGCTTTGTATAACTCCTATAGTTCTTGTTTGAATATTGGCGTCCAAAGCCTGTCAACGAAACGGGAGCGAAGATTTTTTGAAGAATTTTCCTCTCGAATCGCCCAAGGATTTCTTCATCCGCTTTTGATGCGGTCCATGCTTCGGCGCCATAGAGCAGGACTAGGATGATCAGGGTATATATATATATAGGATCTCCTTAGAAGTTCGAGTGATGGCTTTACTACTAAATTATCTTCTTAGCCCGGTTGGCAAGAGTAATTCTTCGTTTAATTTCTGACGAGATGTTGTTGTCAGAGGTAATAGCGGAGCCGAGGTAGACAAAGTCCAGTACTACCTCAAAGTTATATCTGTCAATGGCGACGATCTCCCAAATTCGTCGATGTTGTGAGTAATTTCGAGTTGACAGCATATACATTGTCTTCGCCTCATTTACAGCTAAACCCATTTTTAACGCTTCCTTCTCTGTACTAGCAAACGTGGCTATAACAGCTGGTTGCGTCCGACCAATGATGACAATATCGTCGACGTAAGCTAGTAGTTGCACCGATTTTTGGAAGATTAAGCCACTGGTATTGGTTCTGGAGTTTTGCACAATCCTCTCAAGAATCAGATTAAAGAATTCACGTGACAATGCATGGTCTTGCTGAAATCTATTCTTGGTATCGAATGTGTCGGTTAGGTCGTTTCCGACCCTGATGGTGCAGCGAGAATTCTCCATCGTCATCCTACACAAACGGACGAGTTTGGACGGTATACCAAAACTGGACATGGTTCTGTATAGCTCGTCTCTATAAATGCTGTCGTATGCGGCTTTGAAATCGATAAATAGGTGGTGGGTATCGATTTGGACTTCTTGGGTTTTTTCCCGGATCTGCCGAAGTGTGAAAATTTGATCGGTTGTGGACTTTCCTGGCCTAAAACCACACTGATGAGGGCCTATTAGGTTGTTGGTTTCAGGCGATATTGAGGATGTTGGCGCGTGCTTCTGTAGTTGGCGCAGAGGGTCCCCTTTTCTGTGGATCGGGAAAACGTAGCTTAGGTTCCATACTTCAGGCATACTTTCATTCCACCAGATCTGGCTCTATAAAGCTCGGCGGGAAGGCCGTTATTTCCGGCAGCCTTGTTAAGCTTGAGTTTAAATATTATTTTCCTCACTTCACTTAGGTCGGATGGTTCGTAGTTTTCACCATCGTCACCAATATTGAATTGCCTGTCTGCCTGACAGCGTCATTGCTGTTAAACAGTCTGCAGAAATGATTCTTTCATGTCCTCAGCATCGACTGTGTCTCAACTAAGAGCCGTGTATCCTTTGCTTTGACGTTTTACAATAAAACTTGCGAACATCGTTCCTGGAGTGGCAAGCAAGAGAAGCCTGTCTTCTTCTTTGCCTATATAGATCAATGGCAGGTCTCGTCTTCACCTGTAGCTTATCCTTGTAGGCCTCGTTCTTGGCCGTGAGCATCTGTCGGAATTCCTCATCAAACCAAGCTTTTCTTGCTGGTGGGCGCTTGAAACCTAGCACATCAGTTGCAGCTGATTTAATGGCTTGCTAGTGGTATGGTGTGAATAGAGAAGTTAAGAGATACGCGTTTCGCGAAGGCCTTGGGGGGTCTCTTGTGATTCCAATCTTTCGACATTAAATTTTTTCGCAGTATTTCTGGTTTGTTGTGGCGTAGTGGATATCCGCATCCTTGCCTTGGCTGTAACAAGGTAGTGGTCCGAGACGATGTTAGCCCCTCGGAATGTTCAGACATCTAAAATACTGGATGCGTTGTTGATCGTACGTTGATCTGGAGACCACCATTTCCCCTTATGGTTATCTAGGTGAGGAAAATATGTGCTGGCTATAGAGGCATTTCGTTCCGTAGCGAAGTCAATTAGCCTAAGCCTGTTGCCAGACGTGTTGTTGTGTAAGCGATGTTTTCCGAAAATACTGCTAAGGCTATCTTCTCTTCCTACCTTTGCGTAAAAATCTTTCAGCACTACTTTAACATCGAGCTACGCTAGTCGCTCATAGGTTTTGTCAAGTAGCTCGTAGAAGCAATCTTTCGCTAAATCATCCATTTCCTCCATCAGGTCCTGAGCGCATTTAAGTCTTGTGTTGTCGAAATTAGCCTTGATGCGAATTGTTGCAATGCGTTCGGGAATGTCTAGGAAACATAAGACTTCTTGCCTTAGTCTGTGACTTATAACAAATTCGCATCCGAATAGTCGCTGTTTCTACTCAATATAACACGGTCCTTAGTAGATGTCAGTTTTTCATCCTCTTTTTGCACGCCCCATCTCATCGTATTTCCTCGATGGCAGTGATGTCTTCCTTGTAGCAGCTTAGAGATTCCGCTAGTTGTTCGCCTGCACCTCTCCTGTTTAATTTGCTCACATTTCAGGTGGAGATACAAACGTCGTAGTCCCTCTTCCATTTAGCATGATCGTCAAGAATAAAATCAGGCCTTTCCAAAGCTATTGGTTATTTCGAAATAATATTTTTTTCTGTGGTAGGGTAGGTAGTCCAAAGCACAACCCCCAAAGTGGAGGGCCAATTCCAATTTATAAGATACCCCTAGGATGTGGGATAAAGCGCTGCCATTGCCCTTTTGGCTGATCCCCCACTATCTTTGTTCAAGGGGCCTGACTAACCCTAAGCCTGACGCCATCGTCGACTCAATCTTCGGAGTTCTTCCATTGCCGCCTTGAATTGAATATTTGAATTTGTCTGAGTACACTTCTTGTCCCCGCTGTAATCTGCTGCCACCCAGACTTTCTACGGTCAAGGCACTAAGCACTCAGCGGTCACCACAGTAAGGCTGAGAGTTGGAGTTGGTAGGCATCAGCTAGGTAAAAACTAAAGGTTTCGTGTAATCACATTGCCTACCATTTCACCACCAATTTTGAATGTAAAAATAAAGTTATCGTGCGACTTTCCAGTGAATTTTTTTATCAAGTGTTTTATCACCACAAGTTCATGACAAATTACAATTCTTAAGGTTTCAATGAGTCAATCATAAATAAACTGTGGCAAGCGAAAAACCTGATAACTCCATTATTAGGCGTTTTCTAATTTTTTGTTGTGTTTGAAATAAATCTAATAATTGCGACATGAAGGCACAATCGACGTAAGACTTGATTTTTTATGTACAACAAATGACATATTTCAAATATGTAATGCAGTTGAACAAGACAAAACTTCCTGTTTTTATTGATACATATAACAGAAATCTTTGTATATGATTGCTATGTGATTACATTAATAAATGTAAAAAGATGACACCTACAATTTGTATTTTCAACTGTGTTTTTTTTTAAATATGGCAACACTGATACAGCTGACAGTTAATTTGACAGTTGACACCATTTTTATAACCTATATTTAGGTAGATGAAATTTGTTGTATGAATTTTCTGTTCTACGAAGCACAACAAGACTTGTTAACAAAATCTGTCCACACCCTTTCCCTCTTTTCAGTACACCGTCCTTTTTTGATCAAGCCATAAGACGATTTTGAAAAAATGTCTGACCAGGATATTTAGAATTTGTCATTTTAATAAGTCATTTATATGAAGTTTTTTGAGTGCGAGATCATACTATTTTCGGGATTAAACTCGAGTTGTTGACTCGAGAAACTTGTTTTTCAGAGTTAACTTCGAGTTAACCCAGCTAATTTGGTAACCCTGGACTAAATGATCAGACATTTAGACAGATGATTAAATAGCAAGCGAAAACTTATTTTTAATAACATTTAATAAAATATTTGACAAAATGAATACATGTACGATATACCTATGTATTTTGATCCAGATCTCAGCAATTCCGATTTTTTTTTGAATATTGGGTTTAACCCCCTTATAAATAAATGCTGACTAGCTTATTAGGCCGTGCACCAACGGCGTTAAAAAGGGGTTAAATTTAATTCACCGGCTAATTTTTGACAATTCTGGTGGGATAAACAAAATTTGGCTTTTTGCTGTGTCAGTTGGATTAAGTGGGATATTATTTGAATACTATTTTCAATAATTTCCCAAAAGAATTGGAACAAAATTCCTTTCTATATATTTTCTTGTAATTCAAAAATACCGAAAAGAATTATTGTTGTTGTACAATTTGTGTTCACGTACGATATCCTTAAATCCATTTTACTTTCTTCACGTAAAACATATTTTTTGCATACAAAATATACCGAAATAAATGTAGTAATACCAATTTAGTAAGTCGCAAGTCTATGCGAATAAGGGCAAAGTTGGCCTGAAACTTACCTATAAGGTCATCCTTTTTCAAAAACCCAATTTTAATTTATGTTACAACTTTGTTTACATTTTCTCATATGAAATAAACATTCTTTGCTTTTTATTAAAATCTGAATTATGTGCTATTTTCCCACACATGTGAACTTTCCATCACTCTCACTCCTCATTAGGTATACCAAATGTCAAAAATTATCCACTGGCTAAAATTTTAATGCAATTGACAGACGGTCGTAGTGACTAACTTTTGAGTATTTCTTATGGGGGAAACTGTCATATGTTAGTTATTGAATAGCTTATCAGCGTTTATTAATAGGGGGTATGTGACTACTTACTGAATTACTTAAGTGGCGCTACAGTCCGGGATGAACCTGGGTGTCAACCAACATGCCTCTCCAATTAGCCCGGTACTTAGCTTACTGCCTTCAGTTGCGCACACCAAGTTGGTTGGTGTCGGTTTCTACCTGTGCGCGCCACTTAAGACGAGGTCTTCCTCGACTGCGTCCGACGTCTGGCAAGGAATCGAAGACTCTGCGAGCCGGAGTATTGGTGTCCATTCGTTCTACATGTCCTGGCCATATTAAACGTCCCATGCGGAGTTTTTTGACCAGGGGTATGTCGCTGTACAGCTCGTATAGTTCGTGGTTGAATCTTCGTCTCCATAGCCCGTCAACGCAAACGGTACCGAAGATTTTCCGAAGAATTTTTCTCTCGAATCGACCAAGGATTTCTTCATCCGCTTTTGATACGGTCCATGCTTCAGCGCCGTAGAGCAGGACTGGGATGATCAGAGTCTTATATAGGATCTCCTTAGTAGTTCGAGTGATGGCTTTACTACTAAATTGTCTTCTTTTCCCGGTAGGCAAGAGTAATTCTTCGTTTGATTTCTGACGAGATGTTGTTGTCAGAGTTAATAGCTGACCCGAGGTAGACAAAGTCCCGTACTACCTCAAAGTTATATCTGTCAATGGTGACGTTCTGTCCAATTCGTCGATGTTGTCCTTTCATGTTGACAGCATATACTTTGTCTTACCCTCATTTACTGCTAAACCCATTGTCGCCGCTTCCTTCACTTACTACTACTAACAAACGTGGCTATGACATCACGTTGAGTCCTACCAATGATGTCAATATCGTCGGCGTATGCTAGTAGTTGCACCGATTTTTGGAAAATTGTGCCTCTGGCGTTGGCTCGGGAGGTTTGCAAAATCCTCTCAAGAATCAAATTGAAGAAGTCACATGACAGCGCATCGCCTTGCCTAAATCCTTTTTTGGTATCGAATGTGTCGGTGAGGTCGTTTCCGACCCTGATGGTGCAGCGAGAATTCTCCATCGTCATCCTACACAAACGGTCGAGTTTGGGCGGTATACCAAAACTAGACATCGCTCTGTATAGTTCGTCTCTATATATGCTGTCGTATGCGGCTTTGAAATCGATAAATAGGTGGTGGGTATCGATTTGGACTTCTTGGGTTTTTTCCAGGATCTGCCGAAGTGTGAAAATTTGATCGATTGTGGACTTTCCTGGCCTAAAACCACACTGATGAGGGCCTATCAGGTTGTTGGTAAACGGTTTCAGGCGTTCACATATTACGGCAGATAGGATCTTGTAGGCGATGTTGAGGAGACTTATGCCTCTGTAGTTGGCGCAGTTCAGAGGGTCTACTTTTTTGCGGATCGGGCAAACGATGCTGAGGTTCCATTCTTCGGGCATATTTTCATCCGACCAGATTTGGCTTTTGGTTGGTGGATGTTACTTACCAAGTCTTCTCCGCCGGCCTTATAGAGCTCAGCGGGAAGGCCGGCATTTCCGGCGGCCTTATTAAGCTTGAGTTTAGATATTGCTATCCTCACTTCACTCAGGTCGGGTGGTTGGCAGTTTTCGCTGTCATTGCCAATATTAAATTGTTCGTTCTGCCTGACAGCGGAATGTTGTTCGTCATCGCCGTTTAACAGTCTGCAGAAGTGGTTCTTCCATATCCTCAGCGTCGACTGTGTCTCAACTACGTTATTTCCTTGTTCATATCGACAGGATTCTGTTCGAGCCCTGTAGCCTTGGCTTTGACGTTTTACACTTTGGTAAAACTTGCGAACATCGTTCCTGGAGTGGCACCTCTCTATATCCTCGATCGCGCGCTTTTCTTGCTCTTTTTTCTTCTTTCTGAAAAGCTGATGTTCTTCCCTTCTTCTTTGCCTATAGAGCTCAATGGCAGCTCTCGTCTTCACCTGCAGCTTAGCCTTGTAGGCCTCGTTCTTGGCTGCGAGCATCTGTCGGCATTCCTCATCAAACCAGGGGTTTCTTGCTGGTGGCCGCGAGAAACCTAGCACATCACTTGCGGCTGATCTAATGGCGGGTATGTAACCAAACCATTTTAACTTATTGGAGGAAAATGTTTTTAATGGTCGATTACGCCTTTCAAAGACATTTTGTTATATATGACATTTTCCACTTTGTTGTTATTATGAAAACTAAAACAGCTGACAATCGATTTGTTTCGATAATTTTTGACAATAAAATCGATAAAACGTCAGTGTCACCACTTATGAAGTTAACATTAATCCTGCACTGAATAACTGCTTCATGATTTAACTCCAGATTAAATTTAATCAAACTTTGCGTGAATCCAAAGTTAACTCAACACTTGACAAACAGATCATTAGGCAATTTTATTACTATTTCAAGGTTAAACTACACCAAATGTTTCGGAATTTTTTTTATTGAAAGGATGAGATAGGATATGGTATTACACGAATCACTTATTTTTGTCAATTTATCGTACATTTTGTAGACGTCCTATTATATGACCTAAAAACAGAGATAATGATTTATGTACCTTTTTATAAATGATTTATAGTGCTCTTCTAAAAAAAACACTAATTTTGATTTATGATATTCAACTTTAACAAAAATTGAATTTATGACATTTAAATTTTTTTAAATTATGATCTAATATTAGATATGGTGTTTCTTAAAAGCTAGAGAGTACATAAAGCATCTCATATATACAAATATGTAAACAAAAAGTCCATTTTCATGTAATTTTGTAAAAAAAAATTATGTCGACATTCACATTAAATTGTCTGGAGATGTCAAAGTCGTAAATGTGTCATTCATCATACAAAGCGAACTGCCTATTAAAATTGTGTTTTTATTGACGTGAGTGTTGATCTGCTAATGTGTTTCTGCCTTAAAAAAAATGTGTGAGTTTTAATTTTTTTTAATTTCATGGCATTACACCTAAAAGTTGTTTGCAAATCTATATATTTAATTACCAAAAAAATAATTATTGTCAACTTTTTGGAATAGTTTAGAAAAAAACTAAATTAGTTTTATGTTATTTTTCAACTTAAATATTTTATTACAAGAAAATAGAAAACAAAGCGGCCAAAATGTTACCAGTTTCCAAAAGCTAAAATAAAGGGTCCGCCAAATAACTTTTTTTTTGAAAATGCTATAAAAAAACTACTAAATATTTTCTCAAAATTCTTTTTTTATTTGAAAGTACAATCCTTCCGGTTAATAATGGAAAATAATTGCATTCAAATGGCTACCTCGGCTGGCCATGCAGTAGCCTACACGATCGGTCCAATTTTTAAGCTTATTATCGATTGTGTGCAGCTGTATTTCACCAATTGCTTCACGAATATTGTCCTTCAATTGTCTCTGGCTTGTCGGCGTAACACTTATCTTTTACGGCACCCCACAAATAATAATCCAACGGTGTCAAATCGCAGCTCCGAGGTGGCCAAACGACATCAGCTCTGCGGCTGATAATGCGATCTTCAAAACCAGGGCGCAAAACATCGAGTGTAGCTTCGGCTGTGTGGCACGTAGCGCCGTCCTGTTGAAACCAAATGTTGCCAATATCCTCCTCTTCAATTTTTGTGAACAAAAATTCGTTCAACATGGCCCGATAACAATCGCCATTGACTGTAACGACCACTCCTTGCTTATTTTCGAAGAAAAATGGCCCAATTATGCCTCTGGACCAAAATCCGCACCAAACAGTGACTCGTTTTGGGTGTATCGGCTTTTCAATGTATGCGTGCGGGTTTTCTGTGCCCCAAATGCGACAATTTTGCTTGTTTACATACCCGCCAAGATCAAAACGAGCTTCATCTGAAAAGATGATTTTTTTTGGCAAAATCGGCACGGCATCTTCTCTAAGTCGATCGCAGGCCCACTTAGCGAAGCGAAAACGCATTGGATGGTCAGTTGGCTTCAACTCCTTAACCAATTGGACTTTGTATGGCGCCATACATCTGGTACGAGCTCAAGGGTTTGCAGATAATGAGTCAAATAATTTCGAGCTCGAAGCTGTACATAAAGTGATGGTGGGGGTGCTCCCTTCGCATCTCTTGGCTATGGATCGGACCATGTTCCAAAACCAATGTCTTTTCCGATGGCACGGATACGTTATCAGCCATATAGATGAGCCCTACCTAGGCAAACATCACACATCCACTTTGTTTGGACCCGGTTTTCAAAAAGTCTTTACGTTAGCAGCGGTGGTACTACCAGGAGAGGAAAGCAATTTGCTGGACCAGGGTGTGGATCGGAGAAGCGGGGATTGTATTACCCGTTTCTAATGGGAAATATGCTCATTCAGCATTATTCGGAGTGCCTTCCTTTCAGCAGTTTCCAGCTTGGATCAGACCAGGTTTTCTCAGAGCCATTTTTGCCTTGGTTTCAACAATGCTTCCATGTTTCAACCCTGAGGTGCTGGATGTTGTTTTTTTTTTCACAAGACCGTCCGTCATTTGTTCCCACGAGTAGGAAAGTCTGTACACCTACACAAAGCTCCGCATTTGATAGTCAAGGCAGGGGTATCTGGTATCCGGATACTCAGCGACTGAGCATTTGGCCGATTATCGATACGGGATATTTGACAGCTTTATTTAGCCATTTAGTTATTTTTGGTTCGCAGGTGATATTTTATATTTCCACCAGCCCTGCGAGTATGCAGGTCGTAAGCTTACATATACACATAGGCCCACAATCCGCCGCCTGGGGACGCACCTGTTGAGAGAAAAACTAAAACCCTGTAAGTGTATATGGAATTCATGCAACCAACGTGTATAGAGACAACTTGATCGATAAGAACGGCCACAAAGGCTGGTTTAAAGAAGGCATGCTGTCACTGATTTTTTTCATAAAGGTATCGCCTGCCATAAGGGGCTTGATAATCGGTTAAAACAAACGCAAATTCGGAAGAAAGTTGTGGGGAGGTACTTTATTAAACGGCGGTTCCTACAAGTTGATGGCTTATACAAGTTTCATCCTATTAAATCCTCAGTTTCATGTCCAAGCGCTATAGCTTCGCGATCAGTTGATCGTTAATCTGGATTTTTTGTCTTCCTTGTCGCCTGGAACTTGAAGGCTGGTATCCGAAAACTATGGAGCAAAAATTTGACCGCTTTTAGTAGTAAAGCCCTACTCGAACTGCTACGCCGCGGAAACATAGACCGTATCAAAAGCGGATGAAGAAATCCTTGGCCTTTATGAGAGACAGGCTATGGCGAGTATTAGCTGTAGAGCGATATACCCTAGTCCAAAAAAAAACCTGCATTGGGCGTTTAAGATGGCTAGGACATGTAGAGCGAATGAACTCCAATTCTCCTGATTCTCTAGTTTCCTGATATTGTGGGTGCAGTGGAAAAGTGGTAAAAGTGGCACGGGGTCCCTGGTTCAAATTCCGAAAGTTACGACACCTAAGTTGTTTCACTGCTCCACATCTTGCAAAAGTCTGACAAACATCTAAAAGTAACACTGTCATGAGAAGCTTCTCAAATTTGCCGTTCAGAGTCGGCGTTAAAGAGGAGGAATCTCTTCTTTGTGGCAAAAATAATCGGCCCTATCGAGGTATCCGTCGTAGCGGAAAATTCTCCGATTTCGTACGATTCGGAGGATTTTTGCTTCGAGGTATTCCTCCGAAAAGCTGTTCGGAATATTTCTCCGATATTTTGTAACGCACCCCGGCGAATTGCGTTGATGTCCATTTTTCATGCAATTTTTGACAGCTAAGTGCCATTCTTTCTCCGATTTCCTCCGACACAAATTCTTCGCGGAATTTATTTACGAATTTTAGTGAAGTGAACCCGTCGCATTCGGGAAGATTTTTTTTCCGATGACACATACCTCGAATGGAATTTAAACCTCCGACAAAGTATGCGTTGCGGAAAATTGTCCGCTCCGACGGATACCGCGATAGGGCCGAATAACTCCGCACACACATATAAAGGGAGATGCTAGGTTTGAGGCTCTATATGGGCTGTTAATGCCTGAAATTTAATTTTATTTCCTGCTGTTGCCCAGAACTCGGCACCGTACCGTAAAATTGGACAAATTAACTACAAGATCAACGCGTTTAGCCAGTTCATCAATTATCGTTCTTCAACAACGGCATGATGGGAGTGGCCAATGATGTCGATATTGTCTGCGAATAGCTTAACAGTACCTGCGGACGGATTTGCTGAAGATAGTGCTTTTCAAATTTACTCCTGACCTACATACTATCTGTTCCAATACAATATTGACGAAGTCGCATAATCCGGTACATGTGTGGAAAAGTTCAGATGAGCTGTTTCCAAATTGAACTCTGCAGCACCTGTCCTCCGGTGTAAGGCGTCACCGCTTTATCAGTTTTGATGGTATTCCAAAGCTTTCCTAGATGATGTGTCTCGATTCGGCATTTTCAAGGATTTCCCTTAGAGTGAAATATTGGTCTATGGTTGATCTGACGGGCCGGAATCCACACTGGTACTTGTCGATAAGTGTGTTGGAAAATTGCTTTAGACGTCACACAGAACGTTGGAGAAGATTTTCTATGCGATATTTAGCAGGGAAATGCATAGGTAGTTGGTGCAAGATTACCTTCCTTGTAGATTGGGTATATAGAGCATCTATCCAGCCTCGGTTAAAAGTTTGGTACGTTCACACTTTTATGGCATCACCTCCGTATTTGAAGAGTTCTGCTGATAATCCTTCTGACCCGGCTGCCTTGTTAGTTATCAGTGCCTGCCCTAACTTCTTCAATATTGGGGGGTGCGCTACCTCTTCGCTGACTGGAGTTGGCCCGGTTTCTTGCAGTATCACTCTCTCGACCTTATTCGACCTAAATTTGTATTGGAAATATGCCACCGGGGCGTTCCTTTAGTAGGGTTCCCTTTTTTTCTACATCGGATTTCTTCTCTTACCATTCTGTAGATACCCGTCCTTGATGGATTTTTTATAGCAGCGCCTTGGTATATGGTTCTTCTGTCACCTCAAGGTGACAAGGGAATCTGTCAGCTTATGGTGAATTTGGCTTCACCACTGAATAGGACTCGTAGGATATTGGTGGAGAGCGTCTGCACAGCGAGGAGTATCCTACTCAGTTGTTTCTTGGTAGACTTTGGAAATCTCCGGCTCACTAAGTCGACCAACGTGAAGGCTCTTTTTTTTCATCATTAGTCGCTTCTTCTCATTGGACAGTCGAACTCTCTGGCTGCTACGAGAAAATGGTTTGAGTCGGCCTTTGCTCTCCGATGCGATCATTTGGAGTGCGCCAGATGGCTTTGTGGATTCGAAGTCGCAGAAAAATGGCGCTATGTTGGTCACAGTATTACATGCTGCATCAGCCTGCTAGTCAGAATCTGTTATCTGGTGTCGTTTAGTGAATGCTTTGCTTTTCCACAATCCTGCCGACGATGTTTTCCTTGTCGATTTCCGCATTGAAGGCTGTTTACATCGTATTTAGGACATGAGTTACAAAATATTCCTCCTTGATGGGGATTTAGTCTCATGAGTATACTTACTTACTTACCTAAGTGGCGCTACAGTCCAGGATGAACCTGGGCCTCAACATACATGCCTCTCCAATTAGCCCGGTCCTTAGCTAACTGCCTTCAGTTGCGGACTCCAAGTTGGTTGAGGTCGGTTTCTACTTGTGCGCGCCACTTAAGGCGAGGTCTTCCTCTACTGCGTCCGACGTCTGGCTGTGAATCGGAGACTCTGCGAGCCGGAGTATTGGTGTCCATTCTTTCTACATGTCCTAGCCATCTTAAACGTCCACTGCGGAGTTTTTTGTCTGGGGGTATGTCGCTGTACAGCTCGTATAGTTCGTGGTTGAATCTTCGTCTCCATTGCCCGTCAACGCAAACGGGACCGAAGATTTTCCGAAGGATTTTCCTCTCGAATCTACCAAGGATTTCTTCATCCGCTTTTGATACGGTCCATGCTTCAGCGCCTTGAGCAGGACTGGGATGATCAGGGTCTTATATAGGAGCTCCTTAGTAGTTCGAGTGAGGGCTTTACTACTAAATTGCGTTCATAGCCCGAAGAAACAGCGATTGGCAAGAGTAATTCTTCGTTTGATTTCTGACGAGATGTTGTTGTCAGAGTTAATAGCTGAGCCGATGTAGACAAAGTCCCGTACTACCTCAAGTTATATCTGTCAATGGTGACGTTCTGTCCAATTCGTCGATGTTGTGTGTCCTTTCGTGTTGACAGCATATACTTAGCCGTACCCTCATTTACCGCTTCCTTCTCTATACTAGCAAAGTGGCTATGACATCACGTTGAGTCCTACCAATGATGTCAATATCGTCAGCGTATGCTAGGAGTTGCACCGATTTTTGGAAAATTGTGCCTCTGGTGTTGGCTCGGGAGTTTTGCAAAATCCTCTCAAGAATCAAATTGAAGAAGTCACATGACAGCGCATCGCCTTGCCTAAATCCATTTTTGGTATCGAATGTGTCGGTGAAGTCGTTTCCGACCCTGATGGTGCAGCAAGAATTTTCCATCGTCATCCTACACAAACGGAGTTCGGGCGGTATACCAAAACTAGACATGGCTCTGTATAGTTCGTCTCTATAAATGCTGTCGTATGCGGTTTTGAAATCGATAAATAGGTTGTGGGTATCGATTTGGACTTCTTGGGTTTTTTCCAGGATCTGCCGAAGTGTGAAAATTTGTTTGGTTGTGGACTCCTGGCCTGAAACCACACTGATAAGGGCCGATCAGGTTGTTGGTAAACGGTTTCAAGCGTTCACATATTACGGCAGATAGGATCTTGTAAGCGATGTTGAGTAGACTTATGCCTCTGTAGTTGGCGCAGTTCAGAGGGTCTCCTTTTTTGTGGATCGGGCAAACGATGCTGAGGTTCCATTCTTCAGAAATGCTTTCAACCGACCAGATTTGGCTTATGAGTTGTTGGATGTTGCTTACCAAGTCACATCCGCCAGCTTTATAAAGCTCAGCGGGAAGGCCGTAAATTCCGGCGGCCTTATTAAGCTTGAGTTTAGATATTGCTATCCTCACTTCACTTAGATCGGGTGGTTGGCAGTTTTCGCTGTCGTTGCCAATATTAAATGGTTCGTTCTGCCTGACAGCGGAATGTTGTTCGTCATCGCCGTTTAACAGTCTGCAGAAGTGGTTCTTCCATATCCTCAGCATCGACTGTGTCTCAACTCCGATATTTCCTTGTTCATCTCGACTGGATTCTGTTCGAGCCTTGTAGCCTTGGCTTTGACGTTTTACACTTTGGTAAAACCTGCGAACATCGTTCCTGGAGTGCCACTCCACTCTCTATATCCTCGATCGCGCGCTTTTCTTGCTCTTTTTTCTTCTTGCTGAAAAGCCGATGTTCTTCCCTTCTTCTTTGCCCATAGAGCTCAATGGCAGCTCTCGTCTTCACCTGCAGCTTAGCCTTGTAGGCCTCGTTCTTGGCTGCGAACATCTGTCGGCATTCCTCATCAAACCAGGGGTTTCTTGCTGGTGGCCGCGAGAAACCTAGCACATCAGTTGCGGCTGATCTAATGGCTTGTTGGCATCGTTGCCATTGTTCTTCGACATTAGATGCTGGTGGTATGTTGTGAGTCGAGAGGTTAAGGGATACGCATGGCGCGAAGGTCTTGGCGGTCTCTGGCGATTGCAGTCTTTCGACATTAAATTTTTTTCACAGTATTTCTGTTTTTTTTAGCGTGGTGGATATCCTCATCCTTACTTTGGCTACAACAAGGTAGTGTTGTAGTCTCATGAGTATACAGGAATAAAATATCTGACATTACCGGCCTGCAGGTCCTCAAACCAAGCTTCTCTCTTATTTGTGTGTATGAAGTTATATTTTCGCAACAAAGAATGGTTACGTTGCCTCTGATGCAGGTCACAGCTGCGTTGAAACAGTCTCCTTGTCTGAGAGTGAGCCTCTTTGGTTTTTAAGGACACTCGGGTGACTGGATACTTTGGTGAGACCCGAGGCCATATCAAATGTGGCTAACTCCCACTAATGGATACAACACCAATGAAGTCGGTTTATTGTCGTAAACTTAAGCTTTGAGACAACCCCACAGGAAAAAGTCCAAAGGTGTAACATCAGGACTTCGAGGAGGCTAATATATCTCCTGGAGATCAATTTGCCGGAGAAAATTTAACGAACTCATGGCAGAAACGTAGTGACATTGCTCCGTTCTACTGAAACCATAATCTTTGGTTATAGTCAAGTAAATTCAGAAATTCAGGCAGAAGTCGTCTAAGATATCGCCCTGAATTCACTGCACATTCCCTTACATCTTGAGAAATGTAAGACTCGATAAGTTCTCGCGCGGCAACGCAGACTTAACGGCCACTTTAGGAATGAAAGGTTTTCTGACGCTTGCCTTTCGGATTCGTTACACTTCAGTAGTGTCAGTTCTGTTTATACACGAGCCTATTGAAATGAGCTTCATCAGAAAATAAGATGAAAAGTGCTCAATTGCCTAGTTTACGAAGTCAAGCCTTTAATTGGCATCCTATAGGGCACTAATTCATGCACTAACTGAATTTCATAGGGATGCAGCTTAAGGCCTTTGTGAAATATACGGTTTAATGATGATTTTGCACATTTAAGGCACTTAAGCGGTTACGAATTGAAAGGTTCGAATCGTCACGAAAAGACTGATTAACACTCTACACGTCTTGATCTTGATAAGCCGGATTTTGTTTATTTTTTTTTCAATGTTAAACCAGTCTTTTCAAACCTTTTGACTCGTTTTCGAATGAGAGGTGTGCTTTGTCGTCGGTTATTGCAGAATTCTCTACGCTACCGAAAAACGTTCCAAAGCAAGTGGATTCCTTAGAGCTAGGCTACTGATTGACATACCCTCGATAGCGCACTAAGCTTAACAAATTTAAAATTTCTTTGGAAGCCTTATTTAGGTTTAAAACAATTAAATTGCCAAAAATACATTCCCACATGCACATCTACAACCTCAACTTGTGGTATGTTTTGTTTTGAACTAATTTAGGGAACATCCTAAGTTCCTCTCTGAATGAGATGCATTTTCTTAGTCTTCCATATTGTTTACTCATGTGTAATCAACTGTGAATGCCAAATTCCCAATCATGATTTACCATACCCTTCCCAAACTCATATAAATTATATCTCGTTGATGAAATATTTAGATAGTCCTTACTACATTTACTTTGCTTGTGTGTTCAGTGTAGTTGCAACACCCTCATCTCTACTATCTCCGGTTTACCAATAAAAAAATCTTTTACTACCTCCGAGAGAAATTCGTCAAAACCCCACACAAAAGATACTCTCGCATCTGAATCACATACCTGAATGATGAAAACTTCTGTCTGTGGTTCTTAGGTAAATAAATGATATCATCTCAAGTTTGACGTGTGTGCACCGCAGCACCGTTCATTTACAAAGATATCTTTGTCGGTCCATTATACCAAATGGCAGATGTCTAACCCACACTTTCGATGACGTGACTTGACCACAATTCACTTGAGTGAATTTTATTTCCGACAAATTACCAAGAATTACACGTTGCGATAAACGCAAATTATACTTTCGTTCCAATCGTTGTGACTGTGACTCACTGCTCTCGCGAAACCGCGCTATTCAACGCCGGTCGTCTTCAGGTTAACAACAGAACTTCCTATTTCGAATGAGTAACTACATCGAATCGGATTTATTCATTCTTATCGTCAGATTGTGCCCCGTGACGTTTTATTCGCTTGTCATCTAAACACAGATACAGTGAGAGTGTGTTCCATTCGAAGAGAACATTTCGTTATCGCGCTCGTTGGTAGACGTTGTGACACTCCGATTTCGCGTGCTTGTCGTCTTCCTCAATCTAACGCAATTATACACAAGATTTGAGGAAAAAAAAAATAGGAAATCTCTCCAAAAATACCCAAAAGGTTATCTGTTTGTTCAGGAGTGCCAAACAGATCGCTCCTCGCAGGAAGTATTCGTGTCGGTTGGCAGTACGGGTATAGCGCACATTTCGCTACCCAGCTGCTGTTATCGGAATTTTATTTTGTTTCCCTTTCGTTCGAGGGTTGATAAGGAAACAGCAGTTTTAAATCTCTAACATCACACAACGTGTATCTGTTGGATTGTCAGTTGCTAGCGAGATAACAACCTATTCGTACATCGGTTCTTCGGTATATCGGTATCGGTATCTGTATTCTTTGGATTGTTTGGGTATGAACACAATCGTTTAGTTCTATTTTCGTTTTCGCAATAAAACAAAACGGGCTACATAATAACGGTCTCGTGTGTGAACCTTTCTTAAAGCCTACGGCTAGGGTATTTCAGATAAATTTTGCATGAGCATGCATGGTTTCTTTTTAAATTGCGTGTGTCGAAAATTTCCAACAAATCGATAGCACATATGCTTGCCAACACACGAGTGCTAGTGTTTTAAATTTTATTTTCATTTTCCAGAGTTGAAAACATAAAAAGAAAAAAAAATCCACCCAACTTCAAGTGTTAACTGGTGAAAAGGAGTTTAAAAAAAAAATCTCAGTGTTTATGCAGTGAAGAGGATAAAAAAAAAGTCATAATCTTGGATATCCTCTGTGATAATATTTGCAAAAAATAAATTCAAATTCAATTCAAATCCATTGCCAACAATCAACAGTAGAAGAAACTTTTAGATATTTCCTGGTCCTGACATCAACTCGAATTGCAGTCTCGGTTTGTGTGTTCGT
This sequence comes from Rhingia campestris, assembly GCA_932526625.1. Classification (NCBI taxonomy): domain Eukaryota; kingdom Metazoa; phylum Arthropoda; class Insecta; order Diptera; family Syrphidae; genus Rhingia; species Rhingia campestris. The sequence continues at coordinate 13,043,677 of OW052185.1, read as the reverse complement.
TTCCAGCAAACAAGGATTATTTGTGCTGTGTGAATACCATTAGAAGTTGAAAAGGATACGGACGAGTTGTGGAATTTATAAAGGTAAGCTTATAATGGGACTGTCGAGATTTGTATAAATTAATCTGAGGAATTTCTATCGCATTGGGTTGGTTGTCTGTTGATTGATTTTGGACTTATGTTCAGATTAGAGTTTAATGACCCACACATTGAAATGACAAACGCTTTATGTGTGCGTTTATGTTGTTATCATTATTTTGAAATGTTTGATGATTTTATGATGCCAGGGGGGCTATCAGACGGTGACCTCTTTGGGTGTAATTTATTAATATTGGGATGTCGACAAAGTGGCTGGACGTCAGAATGGAGTCGGCAGAGTGAATGTAGCTGTCAGTGAAGATGAAGTTTATTTGAGTTATTTTTTGTGGCTCTTAGTTCAGCGAACATACACTAAGGGTCATTGGTACAAAGGATTTAGCCAACCAAACTTGATTTTTTTTGTTGATTTCTAATTTTACCAAAAAATGATTTTCAAGGAAAATGCCATCAAAAAAGGGGGTCAGCTTCAATCCTCATATTCATAAAATATACCTCAACAATGTCATATCTTAAGATTTTGTTCAGACGATCCTTTAAGCTTCTCAGTGGTTTGACAGAGAACGATTTTTTTCTGAAAGTTGCGAGGATTTCTACTTGATGAGGCACGGACGAAGAGATGACGTATAAAATTCTATCGTCCTTGCTTCAATTGTTCGTTTTTATAAAACTTAACTGACCTCATCTACTTTAAATATATTCACGGTGGAAAGGAATCGTTGCCATATAACCCGAATCTAATTGCATCTTTGGGCGCCCAACCTGGGGCCGAATTCCGCAACGGTGAGTTTTGCTGCGTCAAGTGATTTTTTTGACAGTTGCCGTGTACACAAGGGAATTAATTTATTCACTTTCGTTTCGGCTGTGAAGTGTTAACAAAATGGGAGAACCGAAAATATACAGTTCACTCGACTGACACTTAATCTCACATCGTGTTGTTGCGGAATCGCACAAACTGCTATGGGTGTACATAGGTTGTGAATGTGTGAGTTTTTTTCAAGTGTGTGCACAGGCAGAAAACCCACAATTGCGGAATTTGGCCCCAGACATCATGGAAGTCGATCATGTTACAAGATGGCTGCCAAAGCCACTCATTGAGACCTCCATACAAATTAAACTAAATTGCTACTGCAGGGTGAGCCGAATGAGACCTTTCAATGTTAACGAATAACGTATTGTAGTCGTTGTCGATGGTCCCGAATTGGCCCGAACGACAATGAGTTAAGACAGATTGTTTCATTTGCAACACCTTACCGTACTGCTTCCAAATTTTTGGCTCAACAGGCTCCTTAGTACCCAGAGCCTAGCTTTTTCTCACAACCATTCATATGTGCGAGTGTACCTACTTCTTGCAAGATGGCGGGACCTCATGTTTTATGCCGAATCTGAACGGCTTAATTGAGATAAGCTTTTCTTGACAATTGATTCTACTCGTATGATTTGTCAGATCATCAAGAGAGGAGGTGTTGCTACGCCTGGGAATTGAACCCAGACCTTCTGTACCGCAGTTCATCGCCCTAACCATCGCGTGAGCCCGTTTCCATGTTGCCTTCCGTTCGAATATTTCGATGAGCACCTCTTCCGAGGCGGACTGCCACTGAACCTTATCGTGAAGGCTGTGGGAGCTGATCTAGAATTGATGATTTTTATTTGGTCAATCCTGTACAAATCCGAAAACATCTAGGAAAGCGTTGAAACGCCAGTTTCCTCATTATTCGGTGAGCTGCGTGTCTGTATTAATTTTATCACGTTCCGATAACTTCGTGCCAAAGCAGCGAAGCTTGTGAGCATTGTGAACGTACTCCTCGTGGATCAGCGGCTTATCTTGTGAGCCATGATGACGTTGATATTAAACCCCATTTTGTTTCTAGCACTACCCCTAACGTTGTAAATGAACGTTTCAGGTGGGAATTGTCAATTATATTCAGCTGAGCCACGTCGTTTAGGACTTGGTTGCGATAACATTTTATCTGCTCATATTCTGTCATTCAGGATGATCTGCGACACCATCTGTCGAAAAGGCACACGAGACAGCCGTACGCGATGATAAGCCTTATAAGGGTCATATAGCAATATGACTTTTACCGGAGGTTCAGCCTTCCTTTTCGCCTAGAAGCTGAAGGTTGTGTTTCGACGATTCTTTTGTCTGGAGCATTAGTGTTTATTCGCTCGATGTGGCAGATCCAATGTAGTCTGCGTGTCTTTACCTTTTGTACTACATCCACTTCTTGATTCAGCTCATAAAGTTCGCGCTTGTATCTTCTTCTCCATTCGCCTTCCTAACATACAGGACCAAGAGTTTTCCTTTCGAAAGTGCAAAATATTTGCTCCGCTTACCTGCTTATTTTTGTTTCTGAACTGAAGGTTGCATCGCGTGTCCTTCAGTGTTCATTAGGCATGCTCTCATCTTTCCAGACTTTGTTGATGGTTTGGTGCATGCTCCGTTCTAAAGCAAAACCTCCGTATTTGAAGAGTTCTGCTGGTAATCCATCAGAACCGGATGCCTTGTTGTTTTTTTTATGGCTGCCCCAACTTTTTCAATAACGGGAGGAAGCGCTAGCTCTCCGTTTACTGGCGGTGCCCTGGTTTTTTGCCTTATAAGCCTCTCGACATTATGCCAATTATCCTTGAATACCATCTACAATTCCCTGCGAGTGAATGACTATAGGTTGCAATTGTTATTTCGTAGAGCCGTCTACTTTGAAGCCAGTTGCTATAGTTGTTTAGCTTTCTTGTAGAATTGACGGATATTCCTCTTGTCGAGAGACTCTATCCTGAGCTGGGAGGCTGTGATTTTCTTACCTTCCCTTCTCCTGGTCCGGTACTCTTAGGCGCGGCGCGTTTTTTGCTTTGTAGCGCCTTGATATGTGCCTCTTCTGTCATCTAATTTTGGTACTTGCAAATATCTTCATACCACGGACATCTTTTCGGCGGTGGCTGGTAGCATATAGTGGTTTCCGTTACTTCTTTGATGATATTGCGATACTGTATCCTCTGGGTGTTGACATTGCTGGATGATGAAGGCACAGCGGGGAGTCTTTCATTGTAGACTCTGGCATGCTCCGGTTCTCTAAGGAGTCCAATGTAAAGACTCTTATTTTGCACCATTCGTAGGTTTTTCTCGTTGGACAGCCGCGCACTGAATTTGGCTGCCACGCGAAAATTATTAGAGCCCCTCAGAATGTGAGTACATCTAGGATGTTGGATGCGGACCTTGCATCCATGAGTACCTTGCATCCATTTACATTGGATCACAAGGTTGCTTTATGAATTCGAAGTCGTGGGAACCTAATGCACACATGAATCGTTTTGAGAAAGCTAAGCCCTGGGTACTGCCTGTTGCGCCAAAAAATTGTTTTGGGCTGCAGTATTACATGCTGCCGCGAAATCTGGTGAGTTGGACGCCATTTTCTGTTGTCGTTTTGTGGAGGCTGTGCTCTCCAACTATCAGATACCCGCCAAAGATATTTTCCTTACCGATTTTCGAATTTAAGTCTTGTAGTACGATTTTCTCATCATATTCCTGACAGGCTCCGTTCAGGATGTCGTAAAATTCCTCCTTAGTAGGGTCTTCAGTCTCATAGGTAGGGGTGTGGGTTGATCCAATGCGGGTCACAGCAAGGCGATCACTAACAGTCTTAAAGTTGAGTATTCTTGACATAAGACGGCTCCACACAACGAATCCGCACCCTGATATGTGCAGCCTTGGGTGGCAGCTGTAATAAATGGCGCTGGTTTGTTTATTCCTGATGCTGTCCAACGTATTTCTTGGATCAAGATGATGCCTGAGGGCAGATTCAAATTTGTTTTTTAGCACCCGGGGTGTAGGTACAGCATGCAGGTGCACAGCGCATACTCGTAATTTGTTGTTCGTGGATGTTCCCTGTTTGGTTGATATTTTAGGGGATCTGTTATCCGAGGCTGTTGTATCTCTCATAAATGTCATGTAAATGTCAAACTATGACGAGCCTTATTTTGCAAGTTCGTTTTTCTATATATTTAGAGATTTTTATTAACTTTTATCTATTCAGAATAATTTTATCATATCGTGAAGTTTTACTGAAATCAAAAACATTTCCATGACTGGTCGAAGCAAAGTCTACTGTTTCACTCATACCTGAGTACCTTTGCATAAATGTTCAACTTGTTTTGTCAGTCATTTCCCCTCCAATATCAAGTGAAGAAAATGGTGGATTGACCAATAAGAACAGATCTTCATCAAGATATCTTACTAAAACTGAAACCCGGAACACGGCAATTATTTTTGCTTATTCGTTGTAATCTCTGAACTGAACCACTCACATAAATATCTGTCAAGTGCCCACATTTTTGTTTTTTGTTTTTTTTTAACTTTCTCTTACAAAGAGAAAGATATTGTTTTCGTGAAAATTTTCGACCTCGAGATTTTGATTGATTCTAACATTACGATGATAGCGGAGCCCAAAAAAGTGTTTTTTTGGAATCCCGTCCGTCGGTTCGTCGGTCCGTCTGTCCGTAATGGTCTCCCCAGCCTAAACGGCTTGACCGATTGTCTTCAAATTTCGTATCCAAGTTTCTTTTGGTCATAATTCTAGGCCATTTTTTTTGTTTGCTTTAATCCATGTTATTAACGGTACCTCCCATATAAAAATTACACATAACCTCAATTTTCTCGAAAACGGCTCTAACGATTTTGATTAAACGTTATATACGCTACACTCAGGCAAATAAGTATATGTGTATGTTTGTTATTACTTCTACAAGGTGGCGCAAAAATAACCTTCCGATGTTTTTTGGCTGTAATTTAAAAAAAATGAAAAACTTTGATTCTTCTTGTGGATTATTTTTATTTGGTCTTTTAATTTTTTTTTACATCAAGTCGAGAATATGATGTCATGTAAATGGCCGCCGCCACAGTTGATTTTGATTTGTACCCTTATTATGGCATTCTTATTATGGCATCACTTCCAAAACTTCCGGCGATAGGTCCTCACATTCTTGACGGATATTGTCTTTGAGAGCTGCAAGAGTCTGAGGCTTGTTGACATAAACCCGCGACTTCAAAAAGCCCCACAAAAAGAAGTCTGGAGCGGTCAAATCAGGCGATCTTGCTGGCCAGTGCAAATCGCCAAAACGGGAGATTAGGCGCCCGGCATATCGGTTGTGGCACGTGCAGTGTGTGCCGTTGCACCGTCCTGTTGGAACCACATGTTTTCCAATCCCAATTCATCAAGTTGCGGCAAAAAGAACTCGTTGATCATTGCTCTGTAGCGCTCACCATTCACAGTAACCGTTTGGCCCGCGACGTCTTCGAAGAAAAAAGGTCCAATGACTCCTCCAGCGAAAACAGCACACCATACAGTGACTTTGAGCGGGTGTAATGGCTCTTCGTGGGTACACGCGGATTTTCAGTGCCCCAGAAGCGTAAATTTTGCTTATTTACGTACCCGCTAAGATGGAAATGGGCCTCATCACTCATGATTATTTTTGATGAAAAATCATCTTCCTCTTGGTGGTGATTAAGGATGGCTTGAGCGTACGTTAGACGCGATTAGCGGTCAGCAGCTAACAGCTGATGCACCGTCTGGACTTTGTACGGAAACATCATCAAATATTGTACCAAAATTCGCTGTAAAGACCGTCGACTGATACCCATTTGCGTGGCACGTCGTCTGGTCGATGTCGACGGCGCTTCCATGACATCTTCGGCTACAGCAGCAATATTCTCTGCAGAACGGCTACTCCGGGGTCTGCCACGCCTGGCAGCATCTCGTGTTGTGCCAGTCTCTTCGAGGCGAGCGGCTAAACGTCGCAGTGTTTCACCAGTAGGCGTTGGACGGCTAGGAAATCTGCGACGAAATTCACGTTGTGCCAAAGTCACCGACCGATTATTGCTCAAATAAATTGTCACCAATATTCCGCGTTCTGTAGCAGTGTAGCGTAACATTGTTTATTAACGTGTATTTCGCATGTGTTTACTACACAAATGTCAAAACAGAACTGACATTAGGGGCCAATCCCAAAATTTATAGCATTTTCTGTTAGGAGGATTACTTTTGCACCACCTTGTATAAACGCGAGATTAAGCGTCTTGCTGTTAACAAGCAAATGTCTTGTAACGAGATCAGGCGTCATTTGAAGCTCAAAGTGTCTAGGAGACGGGTTCATCAGCTTTTAGTTAAAAATAAGACCGTTAAATATAGTTCTCGGTTGCTTGTACAATGCTACTACCACGTCACATAACCGCACGTTTGGCATTTGCCGACAAATATACATTTTGAACCGAAGAATTCCGTAGTGTTATATTTTCGGATCAGAAAAAGTGGAATCCGGATGGCCCTGATGGGTGTCATAAGTATTGGCGTGATTTAAGACACCCCCGAGAAAAACGACACAAGAGGAACTTTGGCGGCGGATCACTGATGGTTTGGGTTGCTTTTTGATATGCAGGAAAGTCTCGCATTTGTTTTATTCCAACAAAAACGAATTCCGGGATATATACCCAGTTGCTGGACAAAGAATTAATAGACTTTGCCATAGAGCTATACTCCGATAATTGGACTTTTCAGCAGGACAACGCTCCAATCTACACCTCACGCGCCACAAAAGCATTTCATTCAACAAAGTGTCAATGGAACACGATTCAGAGTTATTTTTTTTCTCATTGTATTGGTGTCATTTCGTGTCTGTGAAGTTAGCGTCGGTGTAGCTGTCAACATTAAAAACATAACAAACATTTGAAAATACAGAAAATATCTTCATTCAATCAATTTAATAGTTCACGTATAACTTTCTTTTCTGTGTCTATATCCAATATTAATATCTAAACCCAAAGCACTCTTGTTTTTCACAACCGAAGTTAAAAATCAAAATGAAAATCACTCTTGTCAAACTGACAGCTATCATTTGTATTGGTATTGGTAAATCTGCCGAAAAATTCAGATTTGCAAAATTGATCTCTGATAAAAAAACATATGAGAAGGCTACAATCCACTGTGCGGATCGTTGAATACCCTGTCCCATCCTATCTGTAAAACTAAAATCCCCAAAAAGTGGACATGGCTAAAAACACGATGTGGATAAAATAAAGAAAATGACATGGTGACAATAAATTCTTCAGACTGCTTATAAAAAACTTTTAAGGTTCTACAAAAGACAAGGTTTTCTCCTGCATATGTTATGGGGAAGGGGATAAAAATGGTTTTTATATAAAAACGCCCCAAAAAAGTGGGCGTGGATCAAAATGATCTTTTGACGAAATGTTCATATTTATATTACTAATGATTCTGCATCAAAAGTTTTTTAGAAAATTTTAAAATTTGACCGAAAAACGTTTTTTATTAAAAACGCGTGGCAAAAAACTTTATATGAACGAAATACAGATATTCAGATTGTCTAAATATGTTGTTCAGAAAGTTTTTCAAAATTCCTTATGGTTTGGCCAAAAAATACGTTTTTCTAAAAAAGGGGCGTGGCAGTGGGCGGATTTCAAAATTTTTTACACTTGTTCTGCTGGGAGCAACAAAGAGCACGTGTACCAAATTTCATCCTTCTAGCTCAAAATTTAAGGCCCAAAAACTGGTGACGTACGGACGGACGGGCGGACGGACAAACATGGCTAAATCGACTCAGCTATCGATTCTGAGTCGATCCATATACTTTGAGGTATATGTAGCTAAATTATTTCTCTATGTTACAAACTATGTATCAAAACTAATATACCCATATGGAATAGGGTATAAAAATCAATTTTTTTGCCCAATGGAACACAATAACTGTCAAAATCGGTCTTCAGATAAAAAAAAAATAGATTTTTTTCCCAATGAAAAACGCCATTACATTTGTTATTATATAAGATGATAATTTATATAAGATGATAATTTTTAAATTTAAATATGTACAAAGTTATTAAATTACATTGTTCGGAATCTTTATAGAGAATCTTTGAATGTATTGAAGTTACCATTTTATTTGTTGGAACAAAGTTTTAACAGCCTTCACCTTAAGAAACCCCGGCTTTACTTGCAAAGCAACATTTTCGTTACTGAAGCGATTACGGTTTTTAGTTTTTAACTTTGAATTATAATGTTGAATTTGTTTACCATAGGTAAACTTTAATCCTAGCATAAAAAGTATTATCATACTGGCATTCAAACTAATAAAAATAAATTAGTTTGGGACAGAATTTGTTGTTAAATATTCAACTTGGAAATGCAGTTTTAATGCACTCCATTGTTCTATAATTTGATTGACGCAATCATGTAGCGATAGCCATCTAATGTCTTAGTGGCTCAAAATCCTATGCTCTTATTTTTCAAAAAACTCTTGGAATTCTAAAAATTCTCGCTGTCTCTTACTACTTTGAGAAAAGTATGATTAGACATCTTTGACCAATTGCTCAATGGATCTTGGCAATTTCTTACTGTCATGACTGACAGCTAGAGCAACCGAGTGACATACGCATAATAAATACACAATTTAGATTGAGTGTCGTTGTCCAAACAATGCCTATGTAAATAATAAAATAACTATCTGCGCCCTTTCCTTTTGGAAATGCTACGCAGTTACATCAATAGGTATCCACCACACCGACACTACCATAAACAGCTGTTTTTGCTTTCTGACCCTAACTCTGCGTATTTGCATTTCTTCTTTGGGATCATTTTTCTTGAAGATAGTCGTGTATTCGTATTTACTGTCGCTCAAACAATTAAAAACATGTATAGTTTTTTTTTTGTTTGAAAACTGCTGAAAACTGCTAAAATTTAGGAAAATGCTAAAAAAAACTGCTGCAGGTCATTTTCATGATCAAAAACTGCTAAAATCGCAGGAAACTGCTAAATCTGGTAATGCTGCCAGTCGTGCACCCACCACTCGTTAATTATAAAATTTTGCACAGAGGTAAACAGTACAAATATGTATTCTGTTTACAAAATGTTCTTTAATCTAAAATTTAATATTTGACTATCAAAAGTATTTAAATGGTAAGCTTCTCAGTTTAGTAGTAAAGAATGGGTAATTCAGTCAATACTTCGAGTAGACGCATTCAGCACCTACCATGTAGCTGCCGGTAAAGTTGTTCGTTGGTTATTTATGTTTAAAAAAAATTAAAATTTCAAAATTCATTAAATTTTGTTGTCAGCTAGTTGCTTCGATGCTGAAAATAGATTCTAGGGCCAAATACAATTTTCGTACAGTGAATTGGTATGCTTTTTGAAATTTCCTCATGTAATTTACTTGCTGCACTTGGTGTTACCAGCATCGGCAAAGTATTTACCAACTAAGGTACTTTTGTGATGTTTCCTAAACATGCACTCAAAGTCTTTATTTAACAACATTATTGACAAATGTCAGTATAAAGTTTTTAAAATCATTGAAATAAAGTCATAGTTATATAGTGCACTCCAATACAAGATGCATTCTTCCAAAAGTATGAAAACGTGTTTTCAAGCATTCCAGGCCATTTAAAAAAATCCTTCAACTATTGCAATACGTGATTCCGTACACATTTACAAATTTAAATCCGGTGCACAAATCTATTAACAATAAATCCTAATAAACATCCTTTAATCTGCAGACAACGATATTCGTGTCGGCTCTTGCGAATAATGACCGATAAATGGCTCTAGACAATTCATAATTGATCAATTGTGTACACAGTTGTAGGGTACACCCTTTGGAAGGGTAGCTACATGAATGGCAATCATTGTGATTGTAGGACTATTCATACTGGTGTCCTTGCCTACCTGAATTGAATTTGCGTCCCTCGTGCGGATTATTTGAAATCGATTTCTTGTGTGTAGTATGACGGGCAAAATGTTGGCAACACCAATGATTAATGAGCATGAGAACTACAAGAACACTTATTGCATGATAACTATCAGTCTGTCATTTAATGAAACGTGGAAACTTTGCACAACTGTCATGGGGGGAATTGTATTTTTAAAGCCAACGAAAGTTTTATTCTTTAAAACTGTTTGCAACTGAATTTCTATAAAAATAGAATTGAACTAAAAAAAAATCAGGTGTGAGTTTACACGCGGTAGAAGTGAAACTGTATACGTCGGTAAGGTAGTGGGGACGCTATGAACCATAGCACAAAGAAGAGACGAAGGCTAGGGAAACTGTTTAGAAACGCGTTTTATCTCATCCTCTCATCGTCTTACATATAAATTTATTTATAGTTGCCTCTTTTTCGTGACACCATTTCGTTTCATAAAATCCTAATTTCACCGTCCCAAAAGAAGTTTCACTTCAAAAAGGACTAACAATGTTGGGGGTTATTCGAGTGTTTAATTAGGAAAATGTATATATGGAGCATATAATCGGACCTGTCATCTGTATGGAAAGAAAGAAAGAAAAGAGAATCTAATCGAATATATTTTAGTTGCATTCCCAAGGTATGGAGGGAAAATACAAATTTTTGGCGCTACAGACTAGTTAGTATCCAGGGCCCAGCTTTCTTTCATGTGTGCGTGTATATTTCTTTCACAATGGCGAGATAATTGATACTACCCGGATGATTTGTCAGATCATCACGAAAGAAGGACCAGTGAAAAATCATTTTGGTGTTGCTACGGCTGAAACGAGGCCTACAAGGCTAAACTGCAGGTGAAGACTAGAGCTGCCATTGAGCTCAATAGGCAAAGAAGAAGGGAAGAACATCGGCTTTTCAGAAAGAAGAGAAAAGAGCAAGAAAAGCGCGCGATTGAGGATATAGAGAGGTGCCACTCCAGGAACGATGTTCGCAAGTTTTACCAAAGTGTAAAACGTCAAAGCCAAGGATACAAGGCTCGAACAGAATCCAGTCGAGATGAACAAGGAAATATCGTAGTTGAGACACAGTCGACGCTGAGGATATGGAAGAACCACTTCTGCAGACTGTTAAATGGCGATTTTCCGCTGTCAGGCGGAACGAACCATTTAATATTGGCAACGACAGCGAAAACTGCCAACCACCCGACCTAAGTGAAGTGAGGATAGCTATATCTAAACTCAAGCTTAATAAGGCCGCCGGAAATGACGGCCTTCCCGCTGAGCTTTATAAAGCTGGCGGAGATGATTTGCTAAGCAACATCTACCAACTCATAAGCCAAATCTGGTCGGTTGAAAGCATGCCTGAAGAATGGAACCTCACCATCGTTTGCCCGATCCACAAAAAAGGAGACCCTCTGAACTGCGCCAACTACAGAGGCATAAGTCTACTCAACATCGCCTACAAGATCCTATCTGCCGTAATATGTGAACGCCTGAAACCGTTTACCAACAACCTGATTGGCCCTTATCAGTGTGGTTTTAGGCCAGGAAAGTCCACAATCAATCAAATTTTCACACTTCGGCAGATCCTGGAAAAAACTCAAGAAGTCCAAATCGATACCCACCACCTATTCATCGATTTCAAAGCCGCATATGACAGCATTTATAGAGACGAACTGTACAGAGCCATGTCTAGTTTTGGTATACCGCCCAAACTCGTCCGTTTGTGTAGGATGACGATGGAGAATTCTCGCTGCTCCATCAGGGTCGGAAACGACCTCACCGACACATTCGATACCAAAAAAGGATTTAGGCAAGGCGATGCGCTGTAATGTGGCTTTTTCAATTTGATTCCTGAGAGGATTTTGCAAAACTCCCGAGCCAACACCGAGGCACAATTCTCCAAAAATCGGTGCAACTACTAGCATACGCCGACGATATTGACACCATTGGTAGGACTCAACGTGATGTCATAGCCACGTTTGCTAGTATAGAGAAGGAAGCGGTAAATGAGGGTTCGACTAAGTATATGCTGTCAACACGACGGGACACACAACATATGTCTTCCGAAATATAGATACTGATCCAGCCAGATGTCAAGGTACTTCACTACACTTTTACTCGCCAGTGGATGTCCGTTTGGTCCAACGATCACCAGCTTGTGCCAGTTCTTTCTCGTATCCCTAGAGGCCCTAGACAACGGTGTCCTAAACAGGATAGTTTCCAATATCTGAAAGTTGATTTTCAACTTTCAGTCATCACAATATCATCACCCGTGCACTGTTTTTTTTTTTGCTTTGTTCCATTGTATATCAGAGACGAGTTTGGAGGCGGCATGAATACAGTCATGTCCGGCCTTGAAACCAAACTGGTTCTCTGGTATAATATTGTTGTCCTCAGACCACTTGAACAGAGCCCGATTGAGAATCTTTTCGAATACCTTGCTGATACTCGGAAGGAGACTTATCGACCGGAAATTTGCCGGTTTGGAGTTGTCCTTTCCCTTTTACGGGAGAGGATGAACCACCGCCGTCTTCCAACGCACTGGATAATATGCATTATTCAGCGAGTTGTTGAACAGCGTGGCGTAAATGTCCACAGCTTCAGGGGGTAAGTGTCGCAGTACAATGTTGGATAAACCATTGACTCCCGCTGACTTCTTTTTCTTTATGGAATCGAAGATGGTCTGGAGTTCCACCTTTTAAATGAACAGGGGACTAGACCCACTTCGCTCGGCGACTATGGGGTTTGCCAAGTTTTCGTCATCGAACCGTGTGAAACCGCGGTTCTCAGATCGCCATTGCGTTATGTCATTTCTGAGGTAGAAGTGATGGAGCATTGTTTCATTGTTTTCCAGGACGCGGTTGGGCGAATGCTATCATTCACCTTATACACTTCCTGAAAGACAGCCCCCACTGCGTCCACTTTCTCCTGAGGATCTTCAATAACACAGAAATCGTCGTTGAAGACGGCATGTCCTGGATCGATTCCTGCTGTCAACAGAATGTTTGTATTGTCATTCGTTGGAGCTTAATACACCGAAGGTCGTTATGACGTTTCCTCCTAAAGATCTCATTAATTTGTGGAAACATCCTCGGGTCGCTGGAATTTACGGCCCGAATTCTGTTATGCCAAAACAAATTAATGGACAACCGATAGTTCTCCTTGATCAATTGGTTGATGTTTTTGATCGACGCCTTCAGTGTTCTAATCTCCGGGTCACGTGGGTTTGTCAGTCGTCTGTACAAGTTTTTTAGTCTTGTAGTCTTGTCAGAAGTCCGCTTTTTGTCTGTGCAGTGCGTCAATGGTCGCGTTTCTGTACGAAGACGTTATGTCACGTTCTTTGTATTTTGGAATCGTTCTGTTCATTGTTTTTTTGGATCGATTCGTCCATTTGTTGTAAGTAGTCGTCGATTTCGTTGTTTGTCAGGGCCCAACATGCGTACTGCAAAGCCAAATATGTAGAAACAGCCCTTCACAAATTAGTACGCATTATCGAAAAGTCCTTGAGCTGCAAGGGGTATACTATCTTAGCATTCATAGACATTGAATGTGCTTTAAGCAACGTAAATTCGGGAGCGGTCAAACATGTCAGAAAGTTGATCACTCACTTGGAATGTTGATTAATTTGCTTTTAAACAGCCGGATTATTAACACAAAGCTGGGTGGTGCTTCGACAAGAAGATATGTCGTTAGAGGGACCCCACAAGGTGGAGTCCTATCGCTTCATCTCTGAAACTCATTAGTAAACGAGCTTTTACTCATCCTGAAAGCAGAGGGATGCTACGTGATTGCCTACGCGGATGACATTGCTATCACAGTCTCAGGGAAGCACTTGAGTATACCGAAGGAACTTCTCCAAAACGCACTACATAAACATTCCGAATTGGCAGTTAGTTGTGGTCTGGGAGTCAACCCCAACAAGACTGAACTGGTCCTGTTCACTAGGAAATATGGAATTCTTCAGATTGACCTCCCATCACTAAAAGGAATTGGACTAGCCTTTTCAGATAAAGCTAACTAGCTGTGACTTAGTTTGGACAGGAAGCTTAACTAGAAGCCGATCATAATAGAAAGAGTAATGAAAGGGACAGTCGGACTCTATTCTTGCAAGAAAGCAATAGGTATGGATTGGGGTATGCAACCTCGTATCACGCACCGGCTCTATATCTTGGTTATAAGACCGATACTTCTGTATGGAGTAGTAGAATAGTGGACAGTGCTAGAGGTAGCTTCAAACAGCAACAAACTAACCAACGTGCAAAGAACTGAGTGTTCGTTCAACACCATCAGCAGCAATAAACATTTTCTTTCACCTTCTACCCCTTGATATCTTTGGCAAGCAAATGGCTCTACCATCCGACTTAAAACCATCGAACAGTGGTCAAATATTCAAACCGGCCACTCAACAATTCATTCCTGAAAACACAAATCAAAGAATTCAAAGACAACCCTAGATTGTCACCCCATCTCTTCAAAACATGTGTCAGAGCAGTTCACCATCCTCCTATGCTGGGTGCCTGCATAGTGATATTCCAGCCGGCATAGTGATATTCCAGCGCTGATGAGCTCGCCAGTCATGGAACTAAACTACCAGTCGTACCCTACATGGGTGGATTTGGTATTCCTATCGACGGGCTCATTGGTTACTGCGATAAACTGCCACGCAGAAGTTCTGGGTTCGATTTCCAGCTGTAGCTGTAGCTGGCGTTTCACTGGCACTCCTCTCCCGATGATCTGACAATGATGTGGATTATCTCAACTCAGCCGTTCGAAATCGGCATAAAACAGGAGGTCCCGCTAGCGTGCGAGAATTGGAGACATGAATGGATGTGAGAAAAAAGCTTGGCCCTGTCGTGCCAATGATTTTTATCATCTCCATCGCCTTTATAAAGCTCGCCAGGAAGGCTGTCATTTCCGGTTGGTAGTTTTCGTCGCTATTGAATGGTTCGTTGTGCCTGACAGCGGGAGGTTTTTCGTCATCGAAGTTAAACAGTCAGCAGAAGTGTTTAATATTCTCAGCATCGACTGTGTCTTACCTACAAACTTTCCTTTTTCATCTCGACAGGATTCTGTTCGTGAATTTTATCCCTGGCTTTGACGTTTTACAATTTTATAAAACTTCACTTTACACTAGAGTGGCACCTCTCTATGTCTTTTATCGAGTGGTTTTATGTTCTTGTTCTTCATTTTTAAAAGCCGGTGTTCTTCCCTCCTTTTGACTATAAAGCTCAATGACGGCTCTTGGCTTCACCTGCAGCTTTGAATGGTAGTTCTCGCATTTATCGGCATTCTTCATCAAACCAAGGGCAGAAACCTTACACATCAGTTGCGGCCGATCTTATAGCTTCTGGACATGGACTGCATTTTTCTTCGACAGTAGACGCTGGTTTTAGTAAAGGGGGTCTCTTCTAATTTCAGTCTTGATATGTATTTTCACAGTATTTCGCATTTCTTGTGTTGGGATACCCAACAATTTTCACAAGTCGATGTCCGAGTCGATGTTAGCCCCCCAGAATGTTTGGACATCTTGTATATCGCAATGTTATCAATTTGATTGACCGATCTTTTATCTAAAGGTCGCCATTTGACTTTATGGATATCGAGATGAGGAAACCGTATGCAGGCTATAGTGGCATTTCGTTTCGCATGGATGTCAATCAGCCTAAACCGGTTCCCAGACGTTTTGCCATGTTAGCAATGTTATCCAACAATACTGCTTAAGATGTCCATCGCTTCCTACATTTGCGTTAAAATCTCCAAACTCGATTTTGACATAGAACTTCAGTAGTCGACCATAAGCTCGTAGACATAGTCCATTGCAATGTCTCCGAAGCATAAGACTTCATGCATAAGTCTGCATTTTATCACAAATCCGCATCCGAATAGCCTCTATTTCTGCTCACTATAACACAGACCGTAGCAGATGCACCAGTGTTTCATCCTCCTTTTTCCAGACCCACCTCATTGTATTTCCTGAATGGCAGTAATGTCTGCTTTGTGGTAGCTTAGGTCTTTCATTAGTTCTTCGGCTGCACGCTATTATTTTAGGTTCTCACATTCTAGGTGAAGCTACGAACGAAGCGTCGTTGTCCTTTTTTCATGTAGAATGGACGGCAACAATGAAATCAAGTGAAGTCTTTTCCAAGGCTCTTGATTGCTTCGTAACAATGATTTTTTCCGGGAGTGGCTAGTTAACCCAAAGCCCAACCTGCTGTTGGCTTCCGCTCCCATCACTAAGCGGCCTGACTAACCCTACTGATTCCTAAATGATCTGTTTTCGGAATATGTCAAGGCAGCCCATATAGGTATATGCCTTTAAAACACAGGAACATCGGTGTCCACGACAGTATAGAGCGCTGAAGTTGGCTTTTCGACTTTTTCTGCCACCATATCTGTTCAAAGCGCTGACTAATCCTTGAGATTCCCAACTGTTGTCCTATTGTCCGAATATGTGTCGCAGCAACTCACTTTGTTTATCCTAACTGGGACTCTAGACGCCACAGTAGATTCCTTCATGGAAATTCTTTCGCTGGCGTATTGGAAAAGGACTATGTGCCATAGGGTGAGGATACATCTTTGTGGTCAACACTCAGACTTATAAGTTTAGCAAGTCACATCTGGTTGGATAAGACCTTCACTAGAAGGTAACATAACCTAAATTGGTGTGTTGACTGTCCAAATTAACCCCGCTCAGTGTCTACCCTCGTTCGCCAAGGATTCACGAGATATGCAGAGTTCCACCTCATAGAGGATTCCCAGAAAATAAGTAAATTGACAGGAGAAGAGACGGGTTGGCGCTTAAAAATCTGAAACCATCGACTTCACAGAGTAGGTCTGCAACAGAAAAGTTCCTAAGCAGCTGGCATAACTTATGCGACTAAATCACATTGAGGACTTGAATTATTCATAACAAAGATCCTTCACCAAGATCCTTTTGAAAAAAAATGAATTAAATCGAAAAAAGAAATCCATATCAGGACATCTGATGAAAATAAATATAAATGCACACCCAGATGGATATCTACCCCTCTCCATCTATTCACCTAACCACAACACACTCCTGGGTGTTCGACACACACACAAACTCTCCACATGCACCCCAGTGTTCAGGTAAGAGCCAAAGCCTGTCATTTCCTGCCACAAGACACCTCATCAATTCCGAAGCTACATTTCCAACCATGTGACCGACAAGAAATGCATCAACCCGCATGGTGGTCGGGTGCTGCGACCAATGGTTTCATTTCCGTTTGAGTTCGCCACGTTTCCTTCGAAACCGCAGCCAACCTGCACATGCCAATAACGGGGTGCAAACACCGGAAATACTGAACTAAACCCGCCCGCATTACGACCGGGGCTAGAAGTTCATCCGCGTGCACCAAATGCACCCACCCCCACACATAGCTCAAAAGGAATCCAGATCCTGTGTCGATGGTGTAAAATACTGCGAAAGGAAATCGTTTTACCTTTGGTGGCCCTCTTTGAGATATCGCGCTCGAAATACCGTCAACGCTAATACGGGAGCGTGAAGCATGGACAGGATTTGTGCTTATGAAGACGGAATGCTAGGAAACGTGTGGTTTATCCCACCTCGGCATTTCGCTGGCGAAATCGGATTTTTATGCGCGCGTTGGATTGTGTGACATTGCGAGATCCTTTGCCGTTTGCGAAACATGTTTCCAGGTGACATTTGAGTGATGGGATGTTTTCTGGGGGGACAAGCACTCATCCGCATGGTGTACCTATGTGTGTCTCCAGGTGAATTGTTTCTGTGTACACATTTCAGACACTCACACACACACAGAGCATCATCATCATCATCATCCTCCTCGACAAACCGTGTGGCCCAGGCGAGTGTGTAGGGCTCTATTAGATTAAAGCGAAACGGATATCAAAATCACGGATGAGCTCACAAATTGCACACCAGTGAGTGTTTGAGAGATCTTGCGGGCGGTCGTCCTCGGCGGCGGCGGGGGTGTGGGGATTTGTATTTTGAAACCATGACAGTCCATGTGGAAAAGCATCTCCGTGCGGATTAGGTAGCACACAAACGAAACGAAGGTACACACTCCATAGAGAACGACGACGGAGATAATTTTTGACATGTAATTCATTTAGTGGGCTGAAATTAGTTTTTTGACGAGAGGTGGGGAAAGGGATTACTTTTATGGCTTTTGCAGTCTAGCCAGTTGAAAATGTGTTTCAAAAGCCATATCACAGACGGTGTGTATGATGGGTTTTTTCAAAAGGTTTCGAATGTGTTGGCCCTATTCCTTTCAGGCGAGTTGTCAAATATATATCGCATTAGGTTTTTGGTTTTTGTTGATAAATAGGTTATCGTCAGTTACATCCTACAGATAGATGGATGCTTTTAGTTTAATTAAGTCGGTGACATTATTATTTGGGAAAATGCAAGGGGATTTGATGAAAAGTGGTGTACAAGGCTTACCCTGAAGACTAAACTGGGATTAACGTAGATGTATTCTTTTTGAAGTGAAACCTCTTTTGCGACGGTGAGAATTGGAATTTATGAAACGAAAAAGTGTAACGAAAAAGAGAAATGTCGGTTCTCGTATGATCAATGAAATCAAGCAGCGTCGCGTCGGTGGTGGTTAGTACTTAAATGGACTTAGAGGACCGATTGGGAATACCGAATGTTGGTGGCATCTGTAGATAGAAGTCAAACTGTATTCTGAATAATTTGTAATAGGTGGTAGAGAGATAGCAAAAAGTAATATAACTGCATAGAGTCCACATCGCATACAACGAAAATTTACTATGTGGGGTACTGATATTGATACCCCAGTGTTCACATTTGTACCCCAGCATCAAACACGAGCATAGCCGACTCATACGAACGACGAAAACTCTACTTCGGACTTACCGCCCGCGCGTGTCTGAAACGGCCACAAATTTTTAAGCTGTGATGTGATGCGTACTCTATGTAGTTCTATACTCTTTGCAGATAGAGAGAGGAGAGAAAGAGGGATTCTTGCGCTAGAAAGTTTATATTTGTTAAGCTTACTACGTGAAGCCAAAGAATCGGAAGGACGCGGGGAGAATCCCAACCATTTCTCTAGCTCTAGGGAATTCTGTCGCCTTGAAGCGTTGCTCTAAAGCTAATCGCGCATAAAATAATCCAGATTCTAACTTCTTACTTGAGTGAGAACCTGGGCTTCAACCAACATGCCTCTCCATGGTCATGCCAACATGCCTCTAGATGGTCCTTACCTAACTGCCTCCAGTAGCGAACTCCAAGTTGGTTGAGGTCGGTTACTACTAGTGCGCACCACTTAAGTCGCGGTCTTCCTCTGCTGCGTTAGACGTCTGGCTGGGAATCGCAGACTCTGCGAGCCGGAGTATTGGTGTCCATTCGTTCTACATGTCCTAGCCATCTTAAACGTCCAATGCGGAGTTTTTTGACCAGGGGTATGTCGCTGTACAGCTCGAGTAGTTCGTGGTTGAATATTCGTCTCCATAGCCCGTCAACGCAAACGGGACCGAAGATTTTTTCGAAGAATTTATCTCTCGAATCGACCAAGGATTTCTTCATCCGCTTTTGATACGGTCCATGCTTCATCGCCGTAAAGCAGGACTGGGATGATCAGGGTCTTATATAGGATCTCCTTAGTAGTTCGAGTGAGGGCTTTACTACTAAATTGCCTTCTTAGCCCGAAGAAACAGCGGTTGGCAAGAGTACTTCTTCGTTTGATCTCTGACGAGATGTTGTTGTCAGAGGTAATAGCGGAGCCGAGGTAGACAGTCCCGTATTACCTCAAAGTAATATCTGTCAATTGAGACGTTCTGTCCAATTCGTCGATGTTGTGTGTTCTTTCGTGTTGACAGCATATACTTAGTCTTACCCTCATTTAGTGCTAAATCCATTTTTGCCGCTTCCTTCTCTATACTTGCAAACGTGGCTATGACATAACGTTGAGTCCTACCAATGATGTCAATATCGTCGGCGTATGCTAGTAGTTGCACCGATTTTTGGAAAATTGTGCCTCTGGTGTTGGCTCGGGAGTTTTGCACAATCCTCTCAAGAATCAAATTGAAAAAGTCAAATGACAGCGCATCGCCTTGCCTAAATCCTTTTTTGTATCGAATGTGTCGGTAAGGTCGTTTCCGACCCTGATGGTGCAGCGAGAATTTTCCATAGTCATCCTACAAGAGACGGAAGAGTTTGGGGGGGTGTACCAAAACTAAACATGGCTCTATATAGATCGTCTCTATAAATGCTGTTGTAGGCGGCTTTGAAATCGATAAATAGGTGGTGGGTATCGATTTGGACTTCTTGGGTGTTTTTTTTCAGAATCTGCTGAAAGGTGAAGGGTGATCAGTTGCGGACTTTCCTAGCCTAAAACGACACTGATATGGGCCGATCAGGTTGTTGGTAAACAGTTTCAGGAGTTCAGGAGTTGTAGGCGATTTTGAGGAGACTTATGCTTCCGTTGTAGACGCAGTTCAGAGGGTCTCTTGATTTTTGTGGATTTTAGGAATAATGCTGCAGTTCCATTCTTCAGCCACACTTTCATCCGACCAGCTTTTTCTTATGAGTTGGTGGTTGTTACTTACCAAGTCATCGTGGAAGGCCGTCATATCCTTGAGTTTAGCTTGAGTTTAGATATTGCTATCCTCACTTCACGTATGTCTGGTAGTTGGTAGTTTTAGCTGTCTTCGCCATGTTGAATGTCTGGCGGAACGGACAGCGGAATGTTGTTCGTCATCGCCGTTTAACAGTCTGCAGAAGTGGTTCTTCTATATCCTCAGTATCGACTGTGTCTCAACTACGATATTTCCTTGTTCATCTCGACAGGATTCTGTTCGAGCCTTGTAGCCTTGGCTTTGACGTTTTACACTTTGGTAAAACTTGCGAACATCGTTCCTGGAGTGGCACCTCTCTATATCCTCGATCGCGGGCTTTTCTTGCTCTTTTTTCTTCTTTCTGAAAAGGCCGTGTTCTTCCCTTCTTCTTTGCATATAGAGCTCACTGGCAGCTCTCGTCTTCACCTGCAGCTTAGCCTTGTAGGCCTCGTTCTTGGCTGTGAGCATCTGTCGACATTCCTCATCAAACCAGGGGTTTCTTGCTGGTGGCCGCAAGAAACCTAGCACATCCGTTTCGGCTGATCAAATGGCTTCTTGGCCACGTCGCCACTGTTCTTCGTCACTCGATGCTGGTGGTATTGTGTTAATCGAGAGGTTAAAGGATACGCGTTGCGCGAAGGCCTTGGCGGTCTCTTGCGATTGCAGTCACTCGACATTAAATTTTTTTCACAGTATTTCTGGTTTGGTGTGGCGTGGTGGATATCCGCATCCTTACCTTGGCTACAACAAGGTGGTGGTCCGAGTCGATGTTAGCCCCTCGAAATGTTCGGACATCCAAAATACTGGATGCGTGTCTCTTGTCTATCGCAATGTGATTTGGTTGACTGTTCGTTGATCTGGAGACCGCCATGTCCCCTTATGGATATCGAGGTGAGGAAACCGTGTGCTGGCTATAGTGGCATTTCGTTCCGTAGCGAAGTCAATTAGCTTAAGTCCGTTACTGTTATTGTTGTCGTGTAGGCTATATTTTCCGACAATACTGCTAAAGATGTCTTCTCTTCCTACCTTTGCGTTCAATTCTCCCAGTACAATTTTAACACCGGACTGCGAAAGTCGCTCATAGGTTTTGTCAACAAGCTCGTAGAAGCAATCTTTTGCTATATCATCTGTTTCCTCCGTCGGCGCTTGAGCCCATATAAGGCTTTTGTTGGCGAAATTGGGCTTGATGCGAATTGTTACAATGCATTTGCTTATGTCTTGGAATAAGTCTTCTTGCCTATGTCTGACACTTATAACAAATCCACATCCGAATAGTCGCTGTTTTTGCTCACTAAAACACGGTCCGTGGTAGATCTCGCAGTTTTTCATCCCCATTTTGCCCGGCCTATCCTATAGTATTTCCTAGATGGCAGTAATGTCTGCTTTGTAATAGCTTAGGGGTTCCACTAGTTGTTTGCCTGCACCTTTCCTGTTTAATGTCCTCACATTCCAGGAGCAGATACGAACGTTGTTATCCTTTTTTCGTTTAGCAGGGTTGTCAACAATAAAATCAGTCCTTTCCGAGACTATTGGTTGCGTCGTTACAATAGGTTTTTTCCATGGGTGGGTAGTTACCCCAAAGCGCAATCCCCAACCTGTAGGGCCAGTTCCAATTTATTAGATACCCCTAGGACACAGGTCTATCGGTATCCACAACGGGAATGGGCGCTACCTTTGGCCTTTGGTTCATCCGCCACCATCTCTGTTCAAGTTGCCTGGCTTATCCTTGAGATTCCTAAATAATCTGTTGACCAAATATGTCGAAGCAGCTTATCTAGGTTTGCCTGGGACAGCAGACCGGGTATTCCGTGCCAGTCGGAACAGGCTGTTTAAAGTGTTGCTGTTTTTTTTCTTGTTGTCAACACTCTTATAATTTAGCAACTCAAATCCGGTTGGATGAGACCCGATAGCTACCACTTGGAAGTAAAAATTGGCACAATTGTTGTGTAGTTAGAGGTACAACCACTGGGCATTGCCAAATTAAAGCCAATCAGTGTCTACCCTCGTTCTACAACATCCAACCATGAGCTTCCTTTGCATTTTTCAAAACTTAAACAGTTGGACGACCCATACCCAGAATAAATAACCTCTATACTGGGTACAGGCCGTCCAACTAGCTTGAGCTTAGTGCCAGATTTGGGAAGGAATCTCTATGAGATAAGACTACGAAATTCACAGTGTCGTTACTTCTATCTGTACCATCTAATGGTTACAGTGGCTTGTGGTGAGTGCATTGGACTCCATGGTTCGAATTCCGAAAGTAAGCCCCACCTCTTGCAAAAGTCTGGCAAACATTCAACAGAATAAGACTTTCATTAGAGGCTTCTGCATTGGACTCCATGGTTCGAATTCCGAAAGTAATCCCCACCTCTTGAGAAAGTCTGGCAAACATCCAACAGTATAAGACTTTCATTAGAGGCTTCCAAATTTGCCGTTAAAAGTCTGCGTTGAACAGGGTCTTTGTTACAAAAACTTCGCACTATTAAATTAATGGAACGGCTGTGTTTGAAGCCCTTTATGTTTTCAGTGACTAAGAAGTCCTTCCAATGCACAACAATTTCCGAGATTAATATTTTCAATTCACAAACATTCCTAAATGACTGCAACCAATATTGAACCCCCCAAGGAGAAGCTTCAAGGCTTGCCTATAACCACCAAAGGTAATCATTTATGACCAAGTCTAAGGAATTTTTGAACAGTTTGCCGACCCAAATGTTTACTTATATAATCCTCTTCAAATTGCATTCGAAATTCAGTTGGAGTCTCCTTTTAGACGAGTGGGCAAAGGGATTACCCCTAGCACACATTTGATGATTTGTTTTCCTTGGAAATCCACCTCTATTGGTCTGACATCAATTTGGCAAACGTCCAAACTTATACAGACCACCATACCCCTAGCTATTGCAACAATCTAAGTCATCAACCAACAAGACAACTAGTCCTGCACGCATATAATTATCCACCCCATCGAAACCCCTTCCATTGACCCACAAATGTCTGTCACTTCAATCACAGTTATCATAAATCCGCTCCACTCCACTTTAGGTCACATAATAATGCGCTCAGGATCCTGCAATTACTCGAAAAATAAACTTAATCGCACACACCCATCAGTCAGGCGAGAGTCAACCGGTTCAGGCGCATTCAAAGGACATTCCTCAATCTGAATGCCATAGGCAAAACTCAATCGACTATCGATTAAAATCTCATTCCTTCCGCCACACAAAGGACGTAAGGGGGGGTGGAAAAAAGGACGAAGCGAAGGATCAAAACGAAACAGAAACAGCGGAGTAATAACTTTTTCCTGTATTAGGACAAATCATTGTTTCCCATTGAAATCTCAAATCGTCTATCATGGCGTCGTTGTTGTCGGTGCTCCGTTGCTCACAGAGAGACCCACCACCACCTACATACACCGACCCTTATTATGACATAAGAATCGATATGACACACAACGCTTGGACTTGTGGGAGCCACCCAATTGTTATCGAAAATGATATCACACGCAGCGTAGCACAGGACACATTCTCTGTGTGTCTGTCGTCGCCCGTCAACCCCTTGTGACGGGCCATGCGTCACCACGACACACGTTGACAAAAAAAAAGAAGAGCGACACGACAAAACTTTCCAACACAATCAAACCGACACACAACAGCAGAAAACGAATCAGGCAGAGAACTGGGCCCCAACCGACCATCCGACCGACCGACTGTCGACTAAGGACCAAGGACCTAAGCAAATACAAATATCAAAGTATCCACAGAGATGGGCAGGGGGCTGCTGAAAGGCCAATGATTCCCTGTTTTGCGTTGGCCAGTGCCACTGTCACCCATACGTGTGTGAGGGGCACCCTTCTCTACTGTCAGTGTTTACCCCCAAGAGGGAGGCATTTCACCCATAGATTACTTACACTCTCCCCACCAGAGATACAAGCCTTACGCTTAAGGATACGTTGCACAAACACAACCATTGTGGGAGGGAAAAACTAGGTCGTTGCCGTGTTTGAACATACCAAGAGCTGCACGTGTATATTGTGTAACAATCGTGTCAAGCGAATGTGTATCCTTTGTCCTCCTGTGTGTAGGGAGGTTTCATGTTTTTTGTGCTTAATTTTGCGCTCTCAACTATGCTCTGTGGTCGGGCGGTATCTAGGCTAAGGATACACAGTGAGTTACAAGTGACACTATATCCTGGGTGAAATGTGATCAAAGCTAATCGCTCGCACTGTGTATGTGTTTCTAGGATAATTCACATTCAGTGGTCGAGGTCCTCCAAGCCGCGACAAGCAATTAATTTATGACTACCAGCGGCACACTGCGGGTCACAGCAAAAGCGTAACCGGAAACGCAATAATAGGCCATTCGAATGGAATCATTTTGACGCGGTCGTCGTAAATTCACAACCCAATGACACCCGTTCATCGCTCAGGACCTCATTGTGCCATCAGTCTTTGGTAATTTGCATTCCATGAGAGAGAGTAATTAAAAGTTCGAGTCACGCCACATCCATGTCGGCACCTTCAATATGTACACGGCCGGAAGGATATTTTTTTTGTTGTTTCTGTTTCGGTTGGAGGACGACGACGGACGTCTGTTTTGTTGGCCTTTTCTCTGTTTGTCTGCGGATTTTCTCCGAAAACAATGCGCGTCGCATGTTGCATGTGACCGCCCGCAGACAAGTTTTGTTTGTTTGACTTTTGTCTTTGAGGAGCTAGAGAGCAACACACTTGAGGATGATAGTTGACTCTTTCAAGACTCGAGTTGCAATTCATATTTGCATGGGCATGGGGAGGGGGGAGAACTTTTACCACCTCTGGCATCTTGATTGGGGGAGTTCAGGTGAATGTAAGTGAAAGGGTGGCATCTTCCTTCAGGGAGATGGACAAGCTCAATGCCATGGCAAGTTCACACCAATTAATCAAAGTTCAATCAACTCAGCCCCAAGTGATTGTCTCGGGTGGGTGTAGGTGTGTGTGTGTGTAGGGTGGGGTGTTCATGGAAGGAATGCCCGATATTATCAATCAAATTGTGTTTCCTGGTGTTGTATACGTCATCGGAGATTTATGAAGTTTGCTTTAATGGTTTCTACGAGAGATGGTATCACAGAGAGCGGGGTTTGTTTGCACCAATTTAAGGCAAGAGGGCGCTCGTTGGATATTTATTTTCTCAAAAGAAGGTGTTTTCGACGCTAAATGCTTTTCGACAGTCTTTTGTGAAGAAAAGGGCTATTACCGATTGTGTAGTGAATGACCCAAAGGGTAGATTAGCATGGCCCCTGCGCAAGGATGACACACAAAATCGTGAAGCGTTCCACATTTTTTTACCAGAGCTCCGTGGAAGGGGAACGTAGTAGTAACAGATTTAGACACGGTCATCTACACCGATGGAACTAAGATGGACTGTGGTGTGAGGTCCGGAGTCTACTCGAAATAACCGAAAATATCTGTTCCATACCGCCTACCGGATTTTGCAGCGTATTCCAGGTGGAACTACTGGCTATTCGATAGGCTTGTACGCTACTGAGGCGTGAGACTATACGAAAAAGCAAAATACTGCTATTCTCATTGATAGTCAAGCGGCCATGAAGGCCATCAACTCGGCTACCATATTCTCCAAGCTTGTAAAGGAATGCCGGAAAGAACTTGTCCACCTGGGCGAACGCTTCAGTGTCGCAATTCCCTGGGTTCCAGGGAACAGTGACATTGAAGAAAACGAGCGTGCAGACGAGCTGGCCAGGCAAGGCGGCAAGGGTTTATATCGCGCTAGGTGCGTTTAAGGGACAAATCCACTCATACTTCCTGAAGAAGGCCGACTCCAAATGCAGAAGGTTAACAAATTGTGTCATATCGAGGAAGATATGGCCTTCCTACGACAAGAACAGAACAACCGACCTACTAAGTAGAACCAGATATCCCAGATATCGCAAGAATTACGGCGATATTCACGGGGCACTGGTCAATTGGAGACCATGCAGCCAAACTAGGGATCTCTTACAACCTCCAAAGCCGCAGTTGCGGGAATCACAAATGAGAGAGAAACCCGCTCCCATTTCATCTGCAAATGTCCGGCACTAGCAACAGCCAGATTACGTGCATTAGAGCAACCATTCTTCGACAACCTTAGCGACATCTCTGGTAGAAGGATACAAGATCTTATCCTATTTCTAAGCCTCACAGGCTGGATCTAGAAACCGCCTGAATCACATCCACAACAATCATAATAAAGCTCACGCGAGTCGTGGTAACAAAAAGGCACATAAGTGCTACTTGAGTGCATGCTGAAGCGGCACCTCTAGCTACCTACCTACCCAATGGTTTGAACTGATTGGGACTTATCAGGGGTGTCAGTTATTTGTCATTAAATCTTCATAAATCAACTGCGCGATGGAAAACTCCCGACGCGCATCTCTATTCAATTACTGCATGTGGCCTCGTTTCGGGGATCATCTTAGCCTCTCAAGTAGAAGCATCAAGAATCACACCACAAGGAGGCATTATCTCACCTCTGTTGTAAATTCTCGTCAATAATGAGATACGCAATAAGATACAGGGCAATGGGGTTAAAGTCTTATCCTACACAGACGATGTAGCGTTACTAGTTCCACCTATACGTGAGCTACTCGAGCATGCATTGAAAACTCACAACGAGTGGGCTTGGCATCAACCCCCAAAAAACAGATAAAAAAAAGATAAAAAATACCAATATTCAACCTACCGGTTATCGACGGCACTACCCTCAAACAATCGATATCTGGGTGTCATTCTTGACAGAAAACTCAACTGGAACCTAAATGTTTGTGTGTGGCACGCTCAAATTCTAAACTTATACCTCTTGTCTCAAATTACATCCATCACATGATCAAAGACTGGAATGTATCTAGTAAGCACTCTTTTTCTGACAACAGATACATACATACAATTCGGTTTAGATGATCATACCCCAAGCAAACCGATTTTTCGAAATCATCGAAAAACCGACTGGCTAAAATACTGGGAAACAATGAAAAGACTGGTTTGCCCTGCTCAACCTAGCCCTCCTAGCAGTACCTACCTAGAAGCTTGATAAACTCGTCGCTTTTTACGATTCTCTGTCATCCTCTTGTCCACTGAGGTGTAGAAAACTTTTCAATAAAGCTAAAAGCTTGAATGAATCCTATAACTGGATCTCCTACAAAGAGACCCTATCAACTTACAAACAGGAACTGAGGAAGTCCAAGCGCAAATTGTGATAAAATTGAAGAGACTGTCGAGGCGTCTAGACTCCGAAAAATCCTATCCACTAGTCCAACTGTTCCAAGCTATCTGAAAAAAAAAACAGATGGCACTTGGACGTCCTCAAGAAAAGAATCCATTGAGCTACTAATGGACACCCAATTCCCAGCTCTCAGGAAGCATTCCAAGACGACATCAAAAGAACCAATCTATTGACTGGCAATTTACAATATCTTATTTCATAACATAAATTACTTTGGGCAATACACAGCTTCAAACCCTTTAAATCGCCGGAACCTGGCTGCATTGTACCAGCCGAGCTAAAGCGCACTTTAGATCTCATCCTACCATGGTTGGAAGCGATTTTTTAAGGGCTACATTGAGCTGATCTACATTCCCAAGGTTTGGAGAGAAGTGAAAGTAGTATTCATACCCAAATCTGGTAAAAGTTCTCACGTCAATCCAAAAGACCTGACCGATTAGCTTATCATCAGTCTATCTTCGCAGTAGCATTGATGTAAATCAGATATCTGTATCGCAACATGCGTACTGCAAGGGCAAATCTGTAGAAACGGCCCTACACACATTAGTACGTATAATCAAAAAGTCGTTATGCTGCAAGGAGTATGCTATGGTTGCTATCCTGTACATTGAAGGTGCTTTTAACAACGTTAATTTGGGAGCGATCATTAAGGCGCTAATATGTCTGAAAGTCGATCACTCACTTGGAATGCTGATTAATTTGCTATTTAACAGCCGGATTATTAACACAACACTGGGTGGAGCTTTAACTAAAAGACATGTCAGACAGGCAGGGACCCCGCAAGGTGGAGTCCTGTAACCTCTTCTCTGCAAAATAGTGGTAAACGAGCTTTTACTCATCCTGGAAGCAGAGGGATGCCACGTGATTACATACGCGGATGGCGTTGCTATCGCTGTCTCAGGGAAGCACCTGAATATACCTCAGGAAATCCTCCAAAACGCACTACATAAACATAACAAATGGGCAGTCAGCTGTGGACTAGGTGTCAATCCCCCCCAAAAGACTGAACTAGTCCTGTTCATTCGGAAATATAAAACTCCCCCCATTTAGACAAAGCTAGACAAAGCTAACTAGCTGTGACTTATTTTGGACAGGAAGCTTAACTAGAAGGCGAACATAACAGAAAGAGTAAAGAAAGCGACAGTCGCACTTTTTATTGCAAGAAAGCCAAAAGCATGAAATGGTGAATGCAACCCCGTATCACGCACTGGCTCTACAAAGAACTGCATGTCTGCATGCACTAGACATTCTTTTCACCTGCTACCCCTAGATATTTTCGGCAAGCAAATGGTAGCTAACTAAGCCATACGTCTTAATGTCATCTAAGAGTGGTCAAATATTCAATCTGTCCACTCAAAAATGTTTAACGAATATAACGGGTTTTTCAATAATAGCCCTAAAATTTTTTTTTTTAAATAAAACAAAAACGGTTTTGGATATCAATGGTATGGAACTCGATTTCTTTTGCATGGCCAAAGTACTGGCACGCTTGCAGAAGTCCAGATGCTGAACCCAATTTTCGACGGTTTTCAAGCATAAATCGGCCGATACTGCTGCAATTTCACGTTCGATATTCGTACGAAGTTCATCAATCGTCGCTGGCTTGTTGGCATAGACCATAGACTTGACGTAGCCCTACAGGAAATAGTCTAATAGCCAAGCGACTGGATCATTTCGTGAGGTAACACGTTCTCCAAACTTGGTTTCCAATAAATTGATTGTGACATTCGCTGTATGGCTTGTGGCGCCGTCCTGTTGGAACCACATGTCCTCCAAGTCCATACCATCCAATTGGGGCCAAAAATATTCGGTTATTATCGAACGGTAGCGATTCCCATTCACAGTAACGTGCCGGTCTTGATCATCACGGTAGAAGTACGGCCCAATGACGTCGCCGGCCCATAAACCACACCAAACCGTAAATTTTTCGGGATGCAATGATGACTCCTGGAGTACGTGTGGATTGATGCCTGACCAATACCACATATTTTGTTTATTGACGAAGCCATTCAGCCAGAAATGTATTGATGTCCATTCGTTCTACATGTCCTAGCCATATTAAACGTCCAATGCGGAGTTTTTTTGACTAGGGGTATGTCGCTGAACAGCTCGTATAGTTCGTGGTTGAATCTTCGTCTCCATAGCCTGTCAACGCAAACGAGACCATTTTTCGAAGAATTTTTCTCTCGAATCGACCAAGGATTTCTTCATCCGCTTTTCATACGGTCCATGCTTCAGCGCCGTAGAGCAAGACTGGGATAATCAGGGTCTCATATAGGATCTCCTTAGTAGTTCGAGTGAGGGCTTTACTTCTAAAATGCCTTCTTAGCCCGAAGAAACAGCGATTGGCAAGAGTAATTCTTCGTTTGATCTCTGACGAGATGTTGTTGTCAGAGGTAATAGCGGAGCCGAGTAAGACAGTCCCGTATTACCTCAAAGTAATATCTGTCAATTGAGACGTTCTGTCCAATTCGTCGATGTTGTGTGTTCTTTCGTGTTGACAGCATATACTTAGTCTTACCCTCATTTAGTGCTAAATCCATTTTTGCCGCTTCCTTCTCTATACTTGCAAACGTGGCTATGACATCACGTTGAGTCCTACCAAGGATGTCAATATCGTCGGCGTATGCTAGTAGTTGCACCGATTTTTGGAGAATTGTGCCTCTGGTGTTGGCTCGGGAGTTTTGCAAAATCCTCTCAAGAATCAAATTGAAAAAAGTCATCGCATCGCATCGCCTTGCCTAAATCCTTTTTTGGTATCGAATGTGCCGGTGAGGTCGTTTCCGTCCCTGATGGTGCAGTGAGAATTCTCCATCGTCATCCTACACAAACGGACGAGTTTGGGCGGTATACCAAAACTAGACATGGCTCTGTATAGTTCGTCTCTATAATTGCTGTCCTATGCGGCTTTGAAATCGATAAATAGGTGGTGGGTATCGATTTGGACTTCTTGGGTTTTTTCCAGGATCTGCCGAAGTGTGAAGATTTGATCGATTGTGGACTTTCCTGGCCTAAAACCACACTGATAAGGGCCAATCAGGTTGTTGGTAAACGGTTTCAGGCGTTCACATATTACGGCAGATAGGATTTTGTAGGCGATGTTGAGTAGACTTATGCCTCTGTAGTTGGCGCAGTTCAGAGGGTCTCCTTTTTTGTGAATCGGGAAAATTTTCAAGTTGTTGCTCATCCCAATTCAAGAACATACGACGCTTCTGGTGGTCAAGCGGCTTCAGTTCTTGCGTCAATTTAATCTTGTAAGGATGTAGGCCAAGATCTTTTCGTAAAAATTCGCCACAACGACGTCACAGAGATACCCAACGCTTGAGAACGACGTGTGAGAGACACATTTGGGCTTTCTTTAACTGAAGCCTCAGCGGCAGCAATATTCTCGATACTACGGGCACTTCTGTGTCTCAATTTTTCCACTAGACGCTCAATTGTTGATTTGCTAGGACGATTATGATGACCATAAAGTGGACGTAGCGCTCTTAACGTTCAGGCCACTGTCTCCGAATTTCGGTAGTAAATTTTAATAATTTCGACTCGTTGTTGGCTCGTATATCTTTCCATCATGAAATGGCAAACCTTACTGAAGAGAAATGTCAAAAGAGCGGCGAGAAATATGGCGTCGTTTGCTGTCCCTGTCGCTCTACTTTTGTAGCGTCCCTGTTGAAAAACCCTTTACAAATATTCCTGAAAACACCGATTACACCCTTACAAGGTATAATAAGAGTTTCCAGGTCACAGTCTTAGACAGAGAGTCATGGGATAGTAACGAACCTGTTCAAAATGACTTGTTCCGATGTGACGGAGTGGGTAGTGTCTTTTCCGACAGGCTTAATCTCAGTTTATCTTTCTGCCTTCCTGATCATTGCAGCATGTTCCAGGCGGAACTCATGGCGATCAAAGAAGAGTTATCCTGGCTGAAAGAGAATGTA
The DNA here is from genome assembly GCA_932526625.1 of Rhingia campestris. NCBI lineage: Eukaryota > Metazoa > Arthropoda > Insecta > Diptera > Syrphidae > Rhingia > Rhingia campestris. The sequence continues at coordinate 13,012,072 of OW052185.1, read as the reverse complement.
ATATCTGCCAAAGATATCAGCATTTTCTGAGACAGCCAAGCGGCCATCAAATCCCTGGAATCCAGTCTCAATAAATTCAAAGACAATCCTTGAATGCCGATCATCTCTGCAGGAGATGTCTAAGTATTTTAACAATCACCTATGCTGGGTGCCTGGGCATAGTGACATTACAGGGAACTGTAAGGCTGTTGAACTCGCCAAACATGGGACTCAACTACCAGTTGTACCCAACTCAGGTGCACCAGGTATACCTATCGCTATATGCAAAAGCTTACTAGCGCAACATGCTATCTAATAGCAAATCAAACCTCAGCTCAGATGGAGTTTTGGGAACGAAGTGTCAAATAACCAAACAAATTTGACCAGAGCTAGATTTGATAAGATCAAAGGGACTGATTTCGCTCGATAGATAACATATTAGCGCCACCATAGCTGTCATCACCGGACACCGTATAATAGGCAGGCACGCAGAAAGGCTAGACTTCTACTCAAACGATTTCTGTAGGAGCTGCATGGACGAAGACGAAGAAGAAACCATACTTCATCTCCTTGGTAACTGCCCGGCCCTATCTAACAAACAGAAGCTTCATCTTGGGGCTTACTATTTTCAAAATCTCAGTGATTTGGCAAAAACGGAAGTGAAAAGCCTCCTCCGCTTCAACAAAAGCTCAGAATGGTAAGGAGATGGACAAGATCCATGTGGTATCACAATGCACCAAAAATGGTCTAAATGGTGTGCTGGCGAACGCTGGCAGCTACTCTAACCTAACCTACCTGTGCTCAGCTGTATCCTATGACTACATGCTGCGGTTGCCTCACCCTCACCAAGTCGAGAAGAGTGGGAGAGGAGAGCTGGAGTATTTTCTGAAACACTTAAGCTAAACAGCATTTTTCGTCTACCTGAGCAGAGCAGCAGTGTCTTCCAGGCTGATATATTGGCAGTAACAGAGGCAGCTAAATCCACCTCAATGGTGGCAATCGCTGATGTCGAAATAAAATCTAAGCTTGTGAAGCGTTGTCGTAAGGAGGTAAATGTTATTGGCGTCCAACATAATGCTGTGTCCCCGGACACACAGCCATACAGGGCAATGAAATTGCTGATAAACTGGCGAGAAAAGGATCATTGATCAGAATGAAGAAATACATGAGGATATCCTCCACTTTATGTGCCACTGGCCAGGCCTCTGCCTATAACCTCTTTTCACGTTTGCAACAACATCAGGATGGCTGAAAAGGGACTAACAAAAATGGGCAGTAACGGCCCAATGGCTTCATAATGGGTCTATATTGACCTAAAAATGATGAAGGAAGACGCACAACGCCTACCTCATTAATCCACCAACCTTATCTAACCTAGCATCGTAAGGCCTCTGCTAGTGTTAGCTTTTCTGCGAAGTGTTCTACCATTCCAGCTGCAGATATGAATGATATAACATCGCACACACAACGAAGCTGTAAATAAGGCCTTCTTAGTATATTTTTCAAAGAGATAGACCTAAAAAAAAACACCTTTGAAAAAGCGCCTTGGTTCTTACTTCCCAATGTCCTTGCTAACCCGAAACGAATCAATTGACAATTTGGATTTCTGGGGACATTGACCGTTACGACTCAATACTGACCCATAGAGCTGTCTCAACACTTAGTTTAGGTTGCCAAACAAAATTTAACTTAAATTTCATAGTCCTTCCCCTGGTTTTCATAAGGTTATCTCACTTTCCTCTGAATATCACGTAAAACTAACCTTGCAGCACCATCACGTTTCCCGCCTAAACGTTCACCTCCAACCTAAACCCAATCATGCTTACCACACTCATTTAAAGCGCCCAACTTTCCAAATGTGTAGTTAGTTAAAATGTTATTTTCCCAACCCGTATAGCCCCTGTTTAAGGGACACATTTGATAATTAGTCAAGTTTGCCGAGATTCCCTTTTCCACACGGAGGTACCATCTTGGAGATGGTCCCCCTCCGTCTCATTGACTACAAATTGCCGTATTAAACTTTCTTGGTTCTATCGTAAGGAGCGGAACTAAGTATTTAAACTTGTACGGTACAATTGCGTCCATAAAATACAGAAGCACGACGACGCCTGTCCTTAGGAGAAGTGTTGTCCTATACACATATCCAACAATTTGCTATTGCATCTGGCAGGGATAAAAAGTTTTCAAATAAATTTCGTTTTTTTCTCGAAGTATAACTATGTACACCCACAGAGGAAGGCAAATACAGAGAAACCCCCACACGTTTTCAGATGTCAAGTGCCCAAGGGGATTGATGATGGTCACCAGTCACCAAACTCCCATACCATCGCAGGCGGCATTTTATTCCGCATAAGTACTTGAAATTATTATCCTTGCGACATCCATCCCGAAAAGTGGACTAGCACGCAAATGACCATTTATTGTGTTGGTCCTTCTATAACTATGGGATTCCAGAATTAATTAAAAATGTATTTACACAGACACACACACATATACATGGAGAGGGAGTGGTTTGGGTGGCAAAAAGGGATAGACAGCATATATCATGTCACAATTATAGCATCAACTGAGTACGGGCAATTACTTGCAACCTAATTCCCTGATTCCAAAATAACGAGTGTAGCACGATATTTATATTTTCGGGTTGATGGGGAGTTCTGTACTCCTGTTGACGTAATCCTTGTTTAGAGTTGAAAAATAATTTTAATTCTGGTGGAGATTTAAGGAGCTTAGATTCCATTGATCACATTGTAAGTCTTTCTATAAAGGAAGTGGCTATAGTCCTAGAGATTGACTTCAAGGATCTGAACACGTGCAAGTTCGTGTAAGATTGCATTACAGGTTCCCATCTTGACTAAATTCCGACTGGTCCATATTTTAAGCCAAAATTAGACTTTTATCCAAATATATCAATATGCCTAAAATTTTGCCCCGAAATGGTCATCCCGTTGAACCACATGTCAACCATCGATAATCCATGGCGTCATCCCGATGTCACTTCAAAGTATTCTCACTGTCGGAGTCAAATAAAAACCATTGGCCTGTCAAACTCCAGGGACTAAGTTTAGACCGATTTTGAAGCTCCAAGCTAATTGTTCGGAAAACAGGTGAATTCAAAATAGATTGCATGAGGTTGGTGGCCAATAAGCAGGTCACCATCTTGACTGCATTCGGACTGGTTTTTATTTTAGGCCTAGAGCTAGAATTAGACTTTTATCCAAATAGTTCATTATGGCGGTCTTATATTTTGTCCTGAAATGGTCATCCCGTTGAACCACCTGTCAACCATCGATAATCCATGGCGTCATCCCGATGTCACTTCAAAATATTCTCACTCTCGGAGTCAAATAGAAACCATTAGCCTGCCAAACCCCAGGGACTAAATTTAGACCGATTTTGAAGCCCCAAGCTAATTGTTCGGAAAACAGGTGAATTCAAAATAGATTGCATGAAGTTGGTGGCCCATATACAGGTCACCATCTTGACTACATTCGGACTGGTCTATATTTTAGGCCTTAAGCTAGAATTAGACTTTTATCCAAATAGTTCATTATGGCGGTCTTATATTTTGTCCCGAAATGGTCATCCCGTTTAACCACCTGTCAAACACCGATGATCTGTGGCGTCATCCGGATGTCACTTCAAAATATTCTCACTCTCGAAGCCAAATAAAAACCATTAGCCTGTCAAACTCCAGGGACTAAATTTATGCCGTTGTTGAAGCCTAAAGCTAAGGGTCGGGAAAACAAGTGAATTCATGATAGATTGCATGAAGTTGGTGGCCAATAAATAGGTTCCTATTTGGATTACATTTGGACTGTTTTGGACAGGTTCCGGAAAACAAGTAAATTCAAAATAGATTGCATGAGGTTGGTGGCCAATAAATAGGTTCCCATTTGGATTACATCTGTTTTAGGCCTTAAGCTACAATTAGGCTATAATCTATGGCATTCTTAGCTTAACCACCTGTCAAACACAGATGATCTGTAGTGTCATCCGGATGTCACTTAAGAATATTTTCACTCTCGAAGCCAAATAAAAACCATTATCCTGTGTAGCTCCAGGGTCTAAATTTAGACCGATCTTGAAGCCAGAGCTAAGGGTCCCGAAAACAAGTGAATTCATTATAGATTGCATGAGGTTGGAGGCCAATATACAGGTCCCCATCTTGACTACATTCGGACTGGTCTAAATTTTATGGCTTAAGCTAGAATTAGACTTTTGTTCAAATATATCAATATGGGTGTCTTATATTTTTCCCCGAATTGGTCATCCTGTTTAACCACCTGTCAACCACCGATAATCCATTTGGTCACCCGGATGTCACTTCTAAATATTCTCACTCTCGAAGCCAAGCAAAAACCACTAGCCTGTCTAACTCCAGGGACTAAATTTAGAACGATTTTGAAGCCTTTAGCTAAGGGTCGGGAAAACAACTGAATAGATTGCATGTGGTTGGTGGCCAATATACAGGTTCCCATCTTGAAGTTACTCTGACACCAAACATTCATGCATTATTGGCCTGAGTATGACAAGTAGTATCCATACATAGTCCTAGCAAGACGACAAGATGCCAAGATAACATGCTGGAACCGCTTTCCATCGACGAAAGAATACTTGTCTCTATCTATTAGCATTGACTACAACATCAGCTCATTCTTAAGAATTAAGTACGCCCGGATTTAGCCACCTGCATAAAAACCACACATCACATGTCATCCACTAATCATCCGGAGTGTCATTCGAATGGCTGATTCCACTTCATAATTGAAGTGCCACATAAGCATTGTTGTCACACTAAAAGCCAATAAAGCAATCATTGGTCTAGGATTGGGTCTATAATTTAGTTTCAATTGGATAGTCATCCGCCAAATTCCTACACGGCATCTGTTGTCCAAATAGGTCAGAGCAGTTTCGCCCAGATAATCTGCGACTGTAGACTCCATTTTGTAAATTTTTCAGTTGTCGTCTAAGAAATAAATGGAATAGGTTCGTTCCTTATCTACGTTCAAGGTATTAGGCACCCATAGTTGTCGTAAAGTGAAGGCTTACAGTTAGAGTTCTGGTCCGCCAATAAACATTCGCACAATCCTGATGATGGTGCACAAATTCGAAAGCACCTGGTTGGTGGCATCAGGTTCCCAATTAAACGGTGATCTAAATCGATTACTGTCCCATAGTTGTCTCCAAAATGGTCATTCCATGTAATCGAAGGTGTCATCCTAATGACTGGTGGATGGCAGGCTGAATGACGTGGTTTCTTGAGTCATCCGTATGAGCACGGATCACCATTTCATCGTTTGCTATTGGGACCTAAGGACCGACGGTAAATAAAAATCCAGTCAGTTGGATGACCACATCCCAAGATTGGAACTTGGCTGCGATTTTTTGCAGAGATGGCTATTATTGGATGACTGTCTGTTTTTTTAATTTGACAGTTCCATTTCGGTTGTTATTTAAATTTATGCTGGTGCAGCTAACCAAACGAACGCATATACCTACAAAAGTCTGAAATGAACGTGAGTCAGGTCCTTAGCTAACTGTCTCCAGTTGCGCACTTTTCAATAAGTTTTTCAATAAGAGCGCTACAAACGTTTTTTTTTAAATAAAACAAACACGGTTTTGGATATCAATAAAATTCTTTATTCCTGTGAAAGTACGTTCGATGCCATTATGTATGGAACTCGATTTCTTTTGCATGGCCACCACGGACACGCTTGCAGAAGTCCAGACGCTGAACCCAATTTTCGACGGTTTTGCTGCAATTTCACGTTCGATATTCGTACGAAGTTCATCAATCGTCGCTGGCTTGTTGGCATAGACCATAGACTTGACGTAGCCCTACAGGAAAAACTCTAACGGCGTCAACTCGCACGATCGAGGCGGCCAAGCAACTGGACTATTTCGTGAGATAACACGTTCTCCAAACTTGGTTTCCAGTAAATTGATTGTGACATTGGCTGTATGGCTTGTGGCGCCGTCCTGTTGGAACCACATGTCCTCCAAGGCCATATCATTCGATTGGGGCAAAAAATATTCGGTTATCATTGAACGGTAGCGATTCCCATTCACAGTAACGTGCCGGTCTTGATCATCACGGAAGAAGTACGGCCCAATGAAGCCGCCGGCCCATAAACCACACCAAACCGTAATTTTTTCGGGATGCAATGATGACTCATGGAGTACGCGTGGATTGCTGCCTGACCAATACCGCATATTTTGTTTCTTGACGAAGCCATTCAACCAGAAATGAGCCTCATCGCTGAAGATGATTTGTCGATGAAAATCCGAATCATTTTCAAGTTGTTGCTCAACCCAGTAGTCAAACGGCTTCAGTTCTTGCGTCAATTAAATCTTGTAGGGATGTAGGCCAGGATCTTTTCGCAAAATTCGCCACAATGACGTCACAGAGATGCCCAACGCTTGAAAACGACGTGTGAGAGACACATTTGGACTTTCTTCGACTGAAGCCTCAGCGGCAGCAATATTCTCGGGCACTTCTAAGTCTCACTGGCACGGGAACATTTTGTACTGTGGCTGTGGATTCAAATTTTTCCACTAGGACGATTATACCGTTGAGGCCACTGACTCCGAATTTCGGTAGTAAATTTCAATAATTTCGACTCGTTGTTGACCATCATGAAATTGCAAACCTTACTGAAGAGAAATGTCAAAAGAGCGGCAAGAAATATGGCGTCATTTGCTGTCCCTGTCGCTCTACTTTTGTAGCGTCCCTGTTAAAAAACCCTGTACTTGAGCGCGTCACTTAAGGCGAGGTCTTCTTCTACTGCGTCCATCGTCTGGCTGGGAATGGAAGACTCTGTGAGCCGGAGTATTTGTGTCCATTTGCTCTACATGTCCAAGCGATTTTAAACGTTCAATCTGGGATGATCAGGTTCTTGTATAGGATCCCCTTAGGAGCTCGAAAAATTGTCCTCTTAACCCTAAGAATCAATAGTCGGTAAGAGTAATTCTTCGTTGTTGTCAGAGTAGCGAAGCCGAAGTCCCTTAGTACCTCAAAGTTGCATCTGTCAATGATGACGTTCTGTCCAATTCGTCGATGTTCTGTGTCTTTTCGTGTTGACAGCACATTTTTGGAAATCAGTTGTGAACTTCCTTGTTCCAAAACCAGCAAAGCCGAGGTCCCTTAGTACCTCAAAGTTGCATCTGTCAATGATGAAGTTCTGTCCAATTCGTCGATGTTCTGTGTCTTTTCGTGTTGACAGCACATACTTGGAAATCAGTTGTGGACTTCCTTGTTCCAGAACCAGCAAAGCTGAGGTCCCTTATTACCCCAAAGTTGCATCTGTCAATGATGACCTTCTGTCCAATTCGTCGATGTTCTGTGTCTTTACGTGTTGACAGCACATACTTGGAAATCAGTTGTGGACTTCCTTGTTTCAAAACCAGCAAAGCCGAAGTCCCTTAGTACCTCAAAGTTGCATCTGTTAATGATGACGTTCTGTCCAATTCGTCGCTGTTCTGTGTCTTTTCGTGTTGACAGCACATACTTGGAAATCAGTTGTGGACTTCCTTGTTCCAGAACCAGCAAAGCTGAGGTCCCTTATTACCCCAAAGTTGCATCTGTCAATGATGACCTTCTGTCCAATTCGTCGATGTTCTGTGTCTTTTCGTGTTGACAGCACATACTTGGAAATCAGTTGTGGACTTCCTTGTTTCAAAACCAGCAAAGCCGAAGTCCCTTAGTACCTCAAAGTTGCATCTGTTAATGATGACGTTCTGTCCAATTCGTCGCTGTTCTGTGTCTTTTCGTGTTGACAGCACATACTTGGAAATCAGTTGTGGACTTCCTTGTTCCAAAACCAGCAAAGCCGAGGTCCCTTATTACCCCAAAGTTGCATCTGTCAATGATGACCTTCTGTCCAATTCGTCGATGTTCTGTGTCTTTTCGTGTTGACAGCACATACTTGGAAATCAGTTGTGGACTTCCTTGTTTCAAAACCAGCAAAGCCAAGGTCCATTAGTACCTCAAAGTTCCATCTGTCAATGATGACGTTCTGTCCAATTCGTCGATGTTCTGTGTCTTTTCGTGTTGACAGCACATACTTGGAAATCAGTTGTGAACTTCCTTGTTCCAAAACCAGCAAAGCCGAGGTCCCTTAGTACCTCAAAGTTGCATCTGTCAATGATGAAGTTCTGTCCAATTCGTCGATGTTCTGTGTCTTTTCGTGTTGACAGCACATACTTGGAAATCAGTTGTGGACTTCCTTGTTCCAGAACCAGCAAAGCTGAGGTCCCTTATTACCCCAAAGTTGCATCTGTCAATGATGACCTTCTGTCCAATTCGTCGATGTTCTGTGTCTTTACGTGTTGACAGCACATACTTGGAAATCAGTTGTGGACTTCCTTGTTTCAAAACCAGCAAAGCCGAAGTCCCTTAGTACCTCAAAGTTGCATCTGTTAATGATGACGTTCTGTCCAATTCGTCGCTGTTCTGTGTCTTTTCGTGTTGACAGCACATACTTGGAAATCAGTTGTGGACTTCCTTGTTCCAAAACCAGCAAAGCCGAGGTCCCTTATTACCCCAAAGTTGCATCTGTCAATGATGACCTTCTGTCCAATTCGTCGATGTTCTGTGTCTTTTCGTGTTGACAGCACATACTTGGAAATCAGTTGTGGACTTCCTTGTTTCAAAACCAGCAAAGCCAAGGTCCATTAGTACCTCAAAGTTCCATCTGTCAATGATGACGTTCTGTCCAATTCGTCGATGTTCTGTGTCTTTTCGTGTTGACAGCACATACTTGGAAATCAGTTGTGGACTTCCTTTTTCCAAAACCATACTGATAAGGGCCGATTAGGTTGTTGGTAAACGGTTTTCTTGTGGGGTTATGTAAAGTCGTTAGTCTATGTGGACAAGCCGAACACGATTGAAGCCTTACAGGATAACATAGCACGCATAATTCGTGGAATATAGGCCGAAATGCTAGAAAAAGTGACGCAAAATTGAACCTTCCGAATGGACCATCTAAAACGGAGACTCGGACAACATTTACATGAAGTTGTCCTTAAAACGTAAATGGCAAAGGCCTGTTTATCGATTAGAATAAAAAATTTGAATATTTGATGCAAATTTGAGGGTTTTATTCGATTCGATCACCCGTTACAAGGTCAAAAAACTCACCGCCTAGTCGAATACAATTCCTGTGGTGTGTATGTTATTTTTTGAAATACCCTTGCTACCCCAGTATGCAAGTATCTTCCTCGGTAAACACTTTTTCTTTTGAAAAATTGTGATCCACCCACTTCAAAGTCCACTTCTCATCCATTCCAGAATAACAACATTCCTTCGAACACTCATTGCGAATCTATTTTGAAGTTATTTCCCCAAAAAAAAAACATTTTTTCCGCCCAAAAACACATACACAGCCCATAAAATGACTAACAACACACAAACAATACCGCTAACGAAAAAAAAATGGAAGACTACTAATAAGCTCGAAAGGAACAGACACACAATTGCAGAGCGGAACCTTCTTCAGCTTGGAAAAAAATAACAATAATCACCCGCTGGCTCATTTTCGCAGAGGATGCCTGGTCTGGGGGGAAGGGGTGGTAGAAAAAAAGTTCAAAAGGTGAACACCTACGACACAAATACATATCTTCAGCTTAAATGCCGACAGAATACAATCACCCGACAAAACGATTCAAACGAGGCCAACGCGAATGCACCTTTTCACGCTGCGCGCTGTGAAAAGCCTTAATCCTAGACAACCGCTGCATTTCCCAGGCTATATTACCAGAGCACAACAACCAGGACCTATACGAGTGCTTCTGCCATTCTTGCTGCTCGTGGGGTTTTCCTCGTTAAATTAAGCCACCATACCGCCGCCGCCGCCATCGCGCTGCTACACGGCTACGGATACGTGTTTCTCGTCTTTTATTGCTCCTGCAGTTTTATATCTTTCGCTTGTTTAATCCCTGTTGCTATCCTGTGTGTGTGTGCTCGGGCGCGCACTCGACCGACAAAACGAAGGATGCTAACAAACTGCAGCAAAATAAAAGACAAGAAGCTTAACACCGCGCTCTCTATACTGATAGCTCTACTCCTGCTGCAAGGACTCCAAGGGAATATTCCATTTAACACAGATGGCGGTATAAATTTGTAATGAAAACGCTACAAATGCCATACAAGGGTTATACTAACAGCGTGTGGGGTTGGGGGGGTTGGACTGACAAAAGAACACCCCCACACAGACATTGTCTTGCCCTAGAAAATAATAATAAATGAGGAGGGGGGGCACACGCTGTGAAGGGACACCACCTAAGCACCGAAGCAAATGCCTGAATGGTTGATGCTATTATCTGTCGTCGTCATTGTCGCCGTCATAATTCCACGGGCGATGCAAATCGATGGCAGGAAGTCTGCTTAGGCGCACTTTGAAGGATAATTGCATCAAAGTCGAAATGTCGAAGTTGGTTTCTCCGGGAAACTAGGTTAGCCAGGCAATAGCCTCCGCCATTAGTCTAATTGTGCTCTTCAATAGCAATTAAGACGAAAAATCCTTTCGTCCTTTTCAATTAAAAAATACAAAAAGCCCCAAGTCCACGGAATGAAAGCAGAATCTCAGCCGTCACCAGCAAGGTGCTATCGATTTCGAAAGTGAAGTTAGCCGGTGGAGGTGGATGCGGTACAGGATGTTGAAATCCTTGTTATTAAGATGGACGGATGACAGCGATCAAGTTACAAGCGTTAGTTACTTGCTTAACGTGTTCCTTTAAAGACGCGTTGGTTTTTTTTTTTTGTTCTGCAAGTCTGCAACGATACTAAAGTTGTCGCGCCTCCTTCAATCAAGGAGGGCGGCTTGTGGGTGGTGGGTGAATCTAACCCCTCGTGCAAATCGATTTTAATGCTATCGAGAAGCATCGAAATCAATTACATACCCTTTCAGCAAGTGGATCGGGAACAAAATGCTTTTTTAATTGGATTTCATGCTTCGGCAGATGAATGTGCCATTGAACCGAACACGCCTTCTTTTTTTTTGTTCCACCCTCTGTTGTTGTTGTTGGAGTGGTAGTGGTTTAGGCGAACAACGGTCGTTAATGGTTTCGGTGTTTATGTCCCTTTTTCCTGCATAGTTGGGATGTCAATTTAGTTGAGTACAGTTTGTCATGGAGTCCTGTCCCCTAGCTAACTAGTGGGATACATGTGAAGGGTGAAGGGGTTGGGGAGGTGTTCCGTGTGTGGACGCAGTCATCCGAAAGATAGGGCTTAATTTTTAAGACAAACGTTATACTAGTCGGATTAAAATAATTCGGTGACACGATGTAGAACGAGGAATGATAGTTTGTCCTAGTTCGGGGTTTTTTTTGTTTCTCAGACAAAAAGTTTATCATGTGTGGGAGGCTTTTGTTGAAGTGATGACATGGGGCTGTCATTTCACGGGGTTTTGGACACTTTAAGAAGTTTTTCATGCAGACGATGAGTTTGATTTGGAGGCTGCTGGGGACGTGCTGGTTATGGATTACGAGTTTCTATTTATACTGTCATTGGAACTGGGTTACGATCTTAATATAACAGTCGGATCTATTTTTAGGCTTTCGTTGTCCAAGATATTTTTGCGGGATATAGGCGACGGATTATTGGAACGGGTTTGTTCGATTGGAGTGGTTCTTAAAAAATGGTGTACTAAGGCTTTTGTGGCCTTTGTCTATTGATATCCTGAAGGCAATTTCATTTCTTAACAAATCTGCCATTCTTACGTTGTTCATGTCGCTTAGATCACCTACGTGGTCTTTTCTGATTTGGCAGAGAGCGGGACAAATGAAGTGATTCTTCATCTTCATGTTGCAGGGACACAATTGTTACAAAACCTCAGGCCCATGATGATTTTTTTTTAATTTTTGAGACAATATCCCGTGCTATATTTAAGCTGGCTAAATAAATCTGTTGATGTCCAGTGCTTGGCAAAAGACCGGGATGTATTGTACCAGTGCAACTGTGGATCATTGGAGACAACGCTTAACTTAATTTTTGCGGATTTGCAGAGGACATAGGCGCAATGACGTAGTCAACTATTTATGTTCTGGGAACTTTGCCACAACAGATCGTCAGCTGCACATTTCTCTAGAATA